>JAYESA010000004.1:266587857-266692857 GCA_036927795.1 Iris macrosiphon | reverse complement strand
ATTGCTAGTCATATACACCTTACCATGTATTTGGAGTTGCTTTCAGAGTTATGTACTTTGCTCCAGTCCTGACTGGGCATATTTTTCCAGAGGATCCTGAGGATTTTTGCCCGACATTCTACGGGCCGGGCGTCGAGGAGTGTTGTGACCCGGAGATTGAGGAGGAGCCCGTCGAGGAGACACCGTTAGCACCCTAGTTTGCTAGGTAGGTTTCCTGGGTTGTTCCCAGTTGCTATTTTGGATGACTGTATTTATTATTTTGTTGCTTCTGTGATGTTGTAGACTCTAGACTTGGACTGTATATTTGGATATTGTTCTTGCTCTTTGGTTCTTGTTTCTTTGTGATATCTTATCGTGCTTTTACTCTTCCCCTAGTTATTGTGATTGAGGCATATATATATATTGCGTGGTTGCCCTCCTTTTGGAGAGGTTATATTGACTGATCATTATGAGATATAGATATTGTGACCTTGAACGAACCTTTACAGCGTTCTACCGCCGATTCTGCGGCATAGGCTGGACGTACAGACGACTCATGCCCGATTTTTCATCTCTAAATGGGACAAATTATAGGTCAAACCAATTCTAAACGTCAATACGAACTCAACGGTAAATCCAATTTTGGATTCCGGTGAGCCGTACACAAATTCGCCCAAAAAGTCAACCGTAGGGCCCGCAAATAGGCAGCTTGGTCAACTATCTCAGAATCGCGTGAAACTTGGGTCACAGGACAAACGTGATACCACGAATCCAATGGCGTAAGTTTTGTCGCGTTATGACGAGCGTACACTAATTAGTACAGTATTTTACAAAAGTCGTGATATGGGGACTTTTTGTGCACACACGTCCAAATCAGTTTTTGTAAAAGCCCATACATCTGGACATACCATACGCGCCTTTCGGTACAATTGGTATGCCACGGGGCAGTCCCGTTTGGCGGGGCGCGCTCCGTATCACAAGTTTTGAAGTCTTCAAAAATAGGTTTTTAGTAATTTTTAACTTAATTTAATTCAGCATACAACATCAAATAAAATAATATAATTAACATAAAATAATCTGGGTTAGGTGGTCTTCACATAGCAAAAGGAATTTCTAAGTTTGGATCTCTGTGGTGGGAGATACGAGTCCTTGAACATGGGTGGTTACCGCAGTTTTCTGTGATCGAAAGTTATCATTTTTTGCCAACTTTGTTTCGGTTTTTGCCTAGGGTTACGCGCTGTTCGAAGTAAACTAACATACATTATTGGAAGGCGGATAGGTCGCGAACATACCGGTGAAGACGGGGTCGAGTTTGGTCGAGCGATGGCACGAAAAACTATACGGGAAGTTGGGTTTGCTGCAGTCAGATTCTGCGACGTTCTTGCGAGATCCCGCGCGATCGCGGACGCGAGCGGCCGGCCGACGGTGGCTGCGCGGTGCTCCAGCGGCGGCTCCCCAGGGTGAAATGATGCTGAGCGTGGGGGTGAACGGATAGGTTAGGGTTAGGGTTATTAGATAGTTATATATATAGAGAGAGAGATCGTGAGAGAGGGGGGAGGGGGAAGAAAACTCGCGCGGGTTGGGTTTCCAGCTGCTGTTGCTGCGGGTGGGATGTTTGCGGGCCTAGGGTAGTGGGTTGCGGGTAGGGTTTAGGGTTCATTAGGGTTTTGGGTTTTATTAGTTTAATTTTTTTCTTTTTCTTTCTTTTTCCTAATCCTTTTCTATTCTATTTCTATTTCTATTTCTTTTCCTTTTTGTTTTACTATTCTTATTATTACTACTACTACTACTACTACTACTACTACTACTACTATTACTACTAATAATAATATCATTATTATTATTATTATTATTATTATTACAAATGACACTTGTTATTATTATCATAATTATTATAACTATTATTCATTATTATTACGACTATATATTATTTACATATATATTTAAGGTAAAAATATATTTGTACCCTAATTAAAATCTAAAAAAAAATCAAACACTCTCCCACAAGGATCCCAAATTAGTTTGCGCAAAAATTCTGAAATGCGTATTTATCTAGTTAATTAAATCAATAATATATTTTCTAATTTACTAAGGGAATAATATAAATAAATTCAATAACTAATTAATTAATTAATATTTAAAAATATGGGGTTTTACACAATCAGCTCTTGCATCTGATACTGTTGCTGATAAGCATCAAACTGTATGAAAAACTGCTGTTGCTGGAGCTGATAAGCCCCCTGATACTGTTGCTGGAACTACGGCCTCTTCGTCGGACCCACATTACCCGTGACGCCCTCCCCTTCTCTCTATATATAACTACATCAAAATCCTAACCCTAACCCTAAATTCTTCTTTCCATAGTTTACCCAGCCTTCCCCCTACTCCGGTGCACCCCTCGGCCGCCGCACCGGCCGCAACAGCCGCCACATGCCGCCCCCGCGCAGACAGACCGCGATAGTGCACTGCTCCATGTCCCCCTCTTTGAGGTATAATAACTCCCTTTTCTTTGCTCCATTTTTTGAACGGGTTGTCAGTACACGCTCACAACCGAACCCCCTAGGAATTCCTTCAAGTGGAACGAATTTAGGAACCCTGGTTTGATCGAAAAATCGACCGAAAGTTGGCCGAAAAACTGTTCGAAAACAGTTCAGAAATTCAGTCAAAGTACTCCTATTCATGTCTAATTTTCTACCAACTCGTCAATTATTTTTAAAATATAATTAAAAGAATTTTTTCACAATATAACCAAGATTTTTACTGCTTTTTTAGTTTTTATTAGTTTGCTTTATTCGTTAAATTATTCTGATTCCAAAATGACAAAAAAATTGTTTTTAAAACACTAAAATCTTGCGATACGGGGTGCGTTCCGCCAAATAAGATGACTTTGTCACATGAGGATTGCACTGAATAGTGAATAACGTAAACGCTGATGTGTGGGCTGTCACGGAACTTGATTTGGACGAGCGTGCCCACCGGAATCAACGCGTATTCGTCGAAAAATACCGTATCGGCATATTCTGATACCTTGTCGTAACTTTGTGTGTGCTAGTCGTTTTGAAATAAAACTTGTTCCATTGGATTCGCAGCATTACGCTGGTCCTGTGACCAAATTTGGTTCGATTCTGAGGACGTGGATGAAACATCATTTAGGGGGCCCTACGGTTCCACTTGACGGGCGATTTCGTGATCGACTCATCGGAATCCTGTTCTGGATATTCTGTTGGGTTTTTGTCATCGTTCTGGACTTGTAGAAACTAATTTTGACAAATTTGGAAAATTTTATCTCTGGCACATTTTCGGTGCGAAGTAGGCCACATGTGGATCCCACTTTGACCCAAAACTATCAATTTTGTTTCTGTGTCCAAATTGGACTTATTTGTAGTCAATCTTAGCTATTTCTTATATTTTAGAAATATTGGTAATTTCTCTTGCAGCATTCGGAGACGTTCGTACGGATTCCATCTTTTCAGAAGTAGTTGACGCATTGAGCTCGCCACTTGGACGTCGCCATATCCAGAATTCAGGCAAGTGTACCTTGCCAAACTTGTAGTAGATCCTTTTATATTATTTTAATAAGTTTACTATCATATATATATATATTCTTGTAATTTACCTGTTCAACCTAGGACCGTGAGAAGTTGCTTAGCGTCCGAACAAGATTCGGGTGTCGACGCTGTACGCGAAGTCGAGTAACGTCACTTAGAGAGTTGATACCATGATCCCATTTCATCTACTTGTATCCTTGCACGCCAGACCGTAGGACACTTGACATTATTTTATGTGATAAAATCTTTTTTGGGTTATTCATGGTGATTCTGTATAGGCTTACAGAATTCATGATATAAGACTTACATATTATATACATATATCATCATGACTCGTTGTACTAGCTAGAGGTCCTGATCTTGCGTATTATGGACATGAGACGTCGTGGATATGAGACGTGAGGTTACATTGGGTGGAAAGAGACACACCATACTACAGGCTGATTATATAGATATATATATATACTATGTTACTGGAGGTGCCTTAGAATCTGTCCCAGATCTTTGGCACATTTACTGGCCCTACGAGATATTACTTGCTGCTATGGGCTCCCCGACACATAGTCTGGAGTGGTTTCAACCTGAGTAGGAGTGATATTCTCACGTGTATATCACTTAGATGGTTACAATAGTTTATCCTTGAGTATGTGGCATTATACTTCTTTACTTTAGCATGCTGTTTCTTGTACCTTGTTACGTCCCTCTGAAGACCTGGTCCCTTGCCAATTTTGTAGCATAGACCGTTGTGGAGCCTGCCTGGAGTTGCTGATTTGCGTTGCTTTGCCATATGAACATTGGTACCAGGTACTTATAAAATTTTTACCAGAGTTATGCTATTCATTTATATTATTGATTCATCTGCTGATGTAGCCTAGTTTTTATAGACTCATATTTTTTTTCGAGTCTATTCGAGCTTGTGTGTTACTGGACGGCCGACTTTAGCACATGTAGCTCATTCTTGTTGAATTCTGTTAATTGTGGATTGAGGCATATATATTTACAAGATTATCTAGATAGTCTCCATTATAATACAACTTATACGTATTCGAGTCGGACCAGAGTCTGGTCGAATGTTTAGCTGGCATGTTACGTATTTCTAGTCCTACGTATTTTGGGACTGGGGTATTACACTTATATTTGTGATGACGATACATACTTATATCCCCGTCACAAACATAAGTGTAACACCCCAGTCCTAAAATACGTAGGACTAGAAACACGTAACATGCCAGCTACACATTCGACCAGACTCTGGTCCGACTCGAATACTTATATTTTGTGATGGTGACACTTTTATTATTCAGAAGTTTATTGTGGCCTAGTTCACAAGTTCTGTATATTTTTTTCTGTCATGTAATCTAAATATCTTTATATATTTGTTTTATCATTATATGTTGTTCTCCGATATGTCTGTATGACGCGGATCCTATTCCCGTGGCAGATGCTCTAGACGTCATCTTCAGGACACAGATACTCCTTCCCGATTCTCGTCCCCGTCTCTATATCAGAGCGATCCTCCGTGCGCTCCGCCGGATGAGACAAGAATGGATATTTTGGTTGATGGCCCTAAAAAGTAAGTTAATTAGGTATTTGTTTCTTATATATATATATATATATATATATATATATATATGTATATATATATATATATATAAGAAACAAATACCTAATTAACTTACTTTGTAGGGCCTATATATATATATATATATATATATATATATATATATATATATATATATATATATATATATATATATATATATATATATATTCACTTTTTAACGAGTTTAATTATCAGTGTATATATAGATATTGTCCTCCGGCGGTACATAGAGACTTGGGACATTTTTAGAGGCAAAACTATGGTTGCCCATGGATAAACTACTCGGATGCCTCGGAAGAAAGAAAGACGTTCTGGTTTGGGCACTTCAAGGTAAAATTATATTTGATTTGAACATCATTAATATTTTTATGTTAATATTGTATATCTAACTATTATACTTCTTGTAGAGAACATATTTCTATCCACCACACCGGACCGCACATATTGAGCAGCAGTTTCCTTCCGTCGTCGCCAAGATCATCAGTGATGCGATAGGACCAGAAGGCTCGTGATTGCGAAGAAAAACATATCTAAGGCTGGATCACGCCTGAACAATCGACGGCGATGAGGGCTTGATTCAACGAGGATAGGTATTAGGAAAAATCAGAGAAGGCCAAGGCGGCTCGGCAGAGGGCGAAAAAGTGGTATGGTGTGTCAATTTCGATGACAGAATATTTCTGTCGCTTGGTACGTCTTTCATTGTATACGCATAATTTTAATCATCATGGCCTAATTTTTTACTTTAATAACAAATAATTTATTTCTTAACAGGTCTAGAGTGATGAGGACACAAACATGGTGACAGTGTTCATCGCCACTCATAGGAAGGGGGGACAACTTATCGATGATATGGCAACGCAGAGCTACGTAAGTATTACTCTTATATTTTGTTAATTTTGATATAACTTAGAAATTTTTTATATAATTAGTAATAAGTACCTAAGATATATAGTAAGTAGTACGCTTATCGATAGATACATATTTTTCTAGGATGAGTATAGGAGGCTCCGCGAAGAGTACACCCAGCCCACACCTGGAGAGGGGGGTAGTTCCTTGAAAAACCTGGCCCACCCAGCTCCGTCGGATGACGAGTTGTGGATGAGAGTCGTTGGTGGTCTACATTAGGGTACATACTACGGTACAGGATCCTACGACACCTATGTTGTATCACAGTCCTCTAGGATACCCTCTGCCGAGTGCATACCCCACAACCCTCCCAGGAGTCGCAGCGAGCCCAGAAGAGATTTGACCTTCATATCGTATCTCTGCGTGACGAGTTGATGTAGAGGATTATGGTGCAGCCGCAGCCGCAGACGGACGATGTGACGCTCATAGCATGTTTTGAATCGCTGGAGCGTAGCATCATGGAGCTGAGGGATCTGGCCACGTCGATAGAGCGCAATATGACATCGTTGTTGGAGTCACAGTTGACCGTGGGTGCCACACTATCGAGGATGCATACATCACATATTGAGATGAGCGAGCGAGTGGAGACCGTGGATGCTTCACTATCTAGGATGCAGGCATCACATCTTCAGATGGGCGAGCGAGTGGAGCATAGTACTAGGAGGTTATTATCTGTCATGGATACTTATAACGCTCGACTGACAGAGTTGGTGCAACGACGTCCACCTGGTCCGCCTGTATCATCATCTACATCGACTCCTGCATCGGGTTATGTGATGCTTACACATGAACAATTTGACGCACTATTATCTCAGATTCGATGCAGCTCCTTATCCTGTTCTGTAGTAGTTTTTTTCGACATGTGTGTATTGGCCAATTCATGAGAGTTTGTATTTATTATTTCTACACTTTTATTGTGTGACTTATTTGTATATTTTTATTGTGACTGGATATTGTGTGACTATATTCGGGCCTTAGAGCTTTTTATTGATTTATTTTATCATTGTTATTGTATGATTGTACCGGTGTTGAGTGTTCCACCGAAGGGGTCGACAAACTAAGAAAATTCAACGGAGGGTTGCTCCGGGTCTGTCTATTTATTTGAAATATGATTATACTACATGCATGTTATATTTTGATATTGCATGCATGTGTTTATTTATTTTTATTTTTTATTTTTCAACCTTAGCAACTTTTAGCGACATTTAGTAAGGTTCAATGACGTCCATAGGAGTCGCTAATGATGTTGCTAAACTGTCAAATAATTTAGTTTATGTTGCTGATCGTCACTAAACGTCGCTAAATATTGTTGACATGGCAATTTTGGCTATGTCAGCTTTTTTTTGCTTATTATGTCGCAAGTTGTCGCTAAATTTAACGACAATTACCGACTAAAATAAAACTTCACAAACTTGGTGACCTGAGACGCTAAGAGTTGTCATTCTTGCAACTTTGTAACGTCGGTAAATTACATCGCGATAATGACATTTTTCGACGTCGTTTTGATCAGCGACTAGCTTTTTGGCGACTAAATCAAAACGTTGTTAAATACGTCGCTACTTAGTATTGGCGACAAAATTTATCCAATTGTCGACTCTTTCCTGCATCGCTAATTTGCCTTATTCTGGTAGTGGTTTAGTCCGAGTTGCTTGGGGGCATCACTCACCTAGCGAGTCAACTTGGGAGCACGAGGATGATATCCGAGCTCGATACTCATTTTTATTTGACTCGTGAGGTATACTTGTTCGTATATCCTGTACCCTGATCTTATCTTGTGCATGCTTGCCTTGTTCTAGTTAGTCCATAGCTTGTGATTGACACCCGTACCATAATGCTTGTTTTATTGCCTGATTCGTGTAGTCTACTTGCTAGATCGTGTGCCTTATTAAAATTCCTAGGATAAAATTTTCTAAGGAGGTGAGAGTTGTGAGGCTCGTCTTACTATTGCGTATTTTTTATGTTCATATATTGTATATGTGTGCTATTGTTGTATATTGTTCCCGTATATTTTTTTGGATTTCTTTTGCTCTCATTTAAACTGCTTATTTATATATTGCTCTTATTTATATTCCCTTATGCTATTGAATGTTTGCATGCCGATTTTAGTTCCTAAGTTGGCTCCATTGTGGTACTTTATTGTTTTGGGATCTGACCCCACTGGTTTTGTATGGCTAGATTTTGGAGCAACCCTGCAAGATCTTCCGTACTACCCGTCTCTAGATGGTGAACACCAGGAGCACCCGAAGACTTGAGTGGGTTTCTTTTTCATCACACACCTGATCTTGTACTTATACTTTTGAGGTGTTTAGCCATCGAACACGTGTTTAGCTCTTGTTTTAGTATTTGACATTCTAGCCTGCGGGCTTAGATGTAAACCATATTCTAGACTATAGTTAGAGCTGATAATGTAATATTGTACTCTACTAGATCTTCATTTTGGGTAACTAACTTCATGATCATCTATGTATGTATAATTTGGGATAACTTACTATTATATCACTACTAGAAAAAGCGGAATTAGTGACGCATTTTAGCGACTCCATGTAAAAACATCGCTAATGAAAGATAAATTAGTGACTCCATGTAAAAATGTCGCTAGACGTCGCTAAATAGCGATATTTAGCGACGTTTAGCAACTTTTATTAAGATTTTAAAAGATTAGTCGCTATAAGTTCAATTAAGGTCGCTAAATGTCGCTAATATGTCTAATTTAACGACGTTTAGCGACGTATTTAGCGACGTATATATTAAAAATATTTAGCAACGTGTTTAGCGACGTCTTTGATGTTGCTAAAGCTTATTTTAGCAACGTTATTATTTGATGTCGCTAAACGTCGCTAAATTTTGGTTAATTAGGGCTCGGTTTTCTTTTCCCCCATCTGTCAAAATTTTTGAAATTTTTGAAACTTTCGATTTCCCCCACCCCCGCTCTCCGGCGACCGACTCTCCACGGCTGCCGCTACTCCGGCACCCCCCTCCTCCTCCTCGAGCTCTAGGTAAACCCTAACTCTCTCTCTCTCTCTCTCTCTCTCTCTCTTTCTCTCTCATACAGGACACACATGTGACACTAACACAACACACACTTGACAGACACGACACACACAGACACTGACAAACACACACGACACACACACACGACACACACACACACAGACACTGACAAAGACACAGACACACACACACACACACACACACACACTGATCAGGACCTAGGGTTAGGGTTAGGTTTTTTGACCTGGGGTTAGGGTTAGGGTTAGGGTTAGTGTTAGGGTTTTTGATCAGGATTGATTCCTATACATCTATTTTATTCAATATTGTCAACTATTAGTTTATTCATACAATATTTAATCTATTGGATGTGTCCATGTGAATTGAGGGTTGGTATCATGGTGGTGTGGTGTATGTAGGATGTATCCTAGAGTATCTTGGTATTGCACACCAAATGTTTGTGAATTGGACTAGTGGTTGTGTGTGTGTGTCTATTTATGCCTTAGAGTACCATATGATATGTATATGTAAATTGGTGTATTATCTATTTGCATATGAGAGAGTATATGCATATATAGGTGTATCTCGATATATATATAGATAGGTATATAGCTATTATTATCTGTGTTGGTGTTCATAGTATCTTCTAGCTGTGCTTGATATGGGAGAGGGTAGAAGAGTCGAGTTGTGTGTGGGTGTCACTACTGAACTATGAGGCTTCAGGAACTAAACTCAATTCAGTTTGGTCTAGTGCATTAGGCAAGCTGGCAATGTGTTGCAGTGGTGTCGGGTTGGCACTGTGAGGAGGGGATTGGTTCCTGTCATTTTCTGCAGTAGGAGAGTGTTGGTGCACACTTGAGCAGCATCAAACACATGCATGCTTGAGAAATGGCAAGGCAGCAGCAAGCACTGCTATGAGCCATGGTAGTAGCTAAGGGCAGTTGGAAATAACTAAGTGAAGGGAAGATTTAGCCACTGCAGCAGCAGTGTAAAGTATCAGAGGTTGCAGACTTAGTTAGGGTCTGCAGGCATGTGTTTGCGTTAAGGTATAGCCAAGTAACGGGTAGGTGTTCACATGTCACTTGTTGTATGCCAATACAGCCCTTAACTGATACTGTGGTATCAGGGATTTAATTGGCAAGAGTGATCAGTGCAGTACAGTTCAATTAGAACACAACAGTGCTGTGAAGTGAACTGATACTGTGGTATCAGGGAGGTGTGACTGCTATGGGTTGTAGTCTAGTGAGCAAGTATAAGGATGAAGTGCAAGGTGCCAGGCCAAGGGGTTACAGTTTGGGAGTGCAGAGTATTCAGGTAAGAGGCTCTCAGTGTGGATAGTAGAGTACTTAATATCAAAGCAGAATATCCTAGTAGTCCAGTATCAAGTGGGAGTAACAAGTGACTGGGACCAAGGTATTATTGTGACATACATTTATGAGCTAAGATGTGAGTTGGGGTAAGGTAGGATATTAGTTAAGTTATACTAGTAGTATTTAGTATAGCTAATATTAACTAGTATACTTAGTAATAACTAGTATTAGCTAGGCATTAACTAGTATAAACTAGAATTCCTTAGTACGACCTAGAAGACATAGTGTAGCAAGGTATTAACCTAGTATTGACTAGTATAAACTAGTATGGATCTAGAAGTGGCTTAGAAACATCACCATTAACTAGTTAACCATGTTTATCATTTCAAAACACTCATTAACATTTATATTCCATATCTAGGGCTCTTGGACTTTGATAAATGAAAGTATGTATTATATCAGTTATGAAATAAAAGTATTGCTTATTTTAGACTTTGATAAATGGTAAACCACTGTATGTATCAGTTATGAAGTTAGGTGATAAACCACTGTATGTAATAATTTATATGATACATACTATCATTTTTGCAGAAGTATCTAGAAATGGATATAAATTACTATCTGCGTCATCGCCGCATCATAATTGTCCGGATATAAATTACTATATGTGGTGTGCGGGATGAATTCATTGAGGGTGTACAGCAGTTCCTGCAGTTCGCCAAGGCGTTCCCTCAGTACATGGATGGTACCAAAATTAAGTGTCCGTGTGTAAGATGTCGCAACAGGAAATATCATCCAGAAGTGGAAGTTACATATCATTTGTACTCGAAGGGCTTCATGCCGAATTACTATCAGTGGACCGCGCACGGAGAACTTATATCTCTAGCATCGGAGTCGGAGCCCTATATGGAGCCGTATATGGATGTCCACAACCACGATGCTTACGACGATAGGTTGGTGAACATGGTTTATGATGCGGCGGGGCCTAGTTTCAATCCGAACAATTATGATGCGGCGGGACCTAGTTTCAATTCGGACAATTATGATGCAGCTGAGGAGGCACCGAATGTCGATGCTGCAAAGTTTATGGAGTTGCTGGAGAATGCAAGGACTCCACTATATTCTGGTTGTGAGGATCATTCACCGTTGGAGGTGGTTACAAGATTATTGAGCATCAAGTCCAATTTTAACATGTCGCAAGAATGCTATAATCGACTGCTCGATTTGATTATAGAGATCTTGCCCGAGGGTGCAAAGTTGCCTAAAGACTTCTATCGATCTAAGAGGATGGTGAGATCGCTTTGGATGTGATACGAGAAAATTGATGCATGTCGCAACGGGTGTATGTTGTACTACAAAGACGACAAGGATGAAGATGCGTACAGATTCTGTGGTACTGATCGCTACAAGGCCACTGTTAGAGGAAAGTCTGTCGGTACAAGGAAGCCTACCGATTCGATGCACTACTTGCCTTTGACGCCGTGGTTGCAGCGGTTGTTTATGGTTAAGGAGACTGCAGAAAACATGAGTTGGCACAGGCAAAAACAGATCGAAGGAGTATTGGATCATCCAGCCGATGGAGAAGCATGGAAGCACTTTGATCGAGAGTATCCACATTTTGCCGAGGAAGCGCGTAAGGTCAGATTGGGGTTCTCCTCTGACGGTTTTACCCTATTCGGACTTTCGGGCTTCCAGTATTCGTGTTGGCCTGTGATCGTCACTCCATACAATCTACCGCCTTGGATGTGCATGAAGACTCCGTATATGTTCCTAACCGTTATTATCCTGGGTCCGAACAATCCGAAGAGGAACATCGATCTGTATTTACAGCCTTTGATAGATGAGTTGAATCAGCTGTGGGAAGTAGGTGCCAACACGTACGATGTTTCTAGAAAGCAGAATTTTCAGATGAGGGCAGCACTTATGTGGACCATCAACAACTTTCCGGCCTATGGAATATTATCGGGATGGAGCACCCATAGTCGTCTCTCATGTTCGTATTGCATGGACCGTACTCAGGCTTTCCGTTTGAAACACGGAGGCAAACCGTGCTTCTTCGATTGTCATCGATAATTTTTGCCGATCGTGCGGGAGTTGTGGAGAAGGCCAATCCACCGCCAAGGTGGCCCAGATACACGATATGAGAAGAGGTAAAAGATTTACCAAGTGCTATCGAAGAGCCTGCTAAGGGGTGCAAGTGTGACGGATTTGGTCGCACCCATAACTGGACGAAGAGGAGTATATTCTGGGATCTGCCATATTGGAGCACCAATCTGATCAGTCATAACCTTGATGTCATGCATATCGAGAAGAATGTGTTTGATAACATAATTAATACTGTAATGGAGGTAAAGGGGAAGACAAAAGATAATCCGAAGGCCAGGTTGGACTTTTGGGCCGACGGTACAAAGTAAGTCAATTAGATGGTTTAGTATAATATATATCGTGTAATTTTTTATTCATCGTATATTGACTTTTTCAGTATTCTAAATAATTATCTCTGTATAGATATCGTCCATCGTCGGTTCAGAGACGCCTGGGCCAATTTCTGAGGAACAACTACGGTGGCCCTTGGATCAACTACTCTGAGGCTTCGGAGGAGAGGAAGTCATTCTGGTTTGCGCACTTCCAGGTAAAAGTATATTAAATAAATCCTCTAATTTATGCATATTATATAACTTATTCGTGATGCTCACTTACTAAATTATTTATTGTAGCAAACATATTTCTATCCTCCGTACCGGGCTGAGTTGATCGAGCGGCTCTTATCTACCGTTGCCGCCAAGCTTATCCGAGATGCTCTGGATGACCAGAAGGCTCGTGATCGTGCTGGAAAACCGATCCAAGGTTGGATCACGCCTGAGCAGTGGACTGCGATGAGGGCTAGATTCGACGATCCGAGCTATAAGGAAAGGTCTGAGAAGGCCAAGGCGGCTAGGCGGAATGCTGCCAAGTGGTGTGGTGGCTCGATTCTGATGACAGAACATTTTCGTCGTTTGGTATATTTTTTCTTTTAAAATATATTATTTTAATATAAGTACCATAAAATGGTACTTGAAAAAAATATTTCAGTTTAGTACTAAATAATATATTTTTAACAGGTACAGAGGGGTGAGGATGCAAACATGGTGACCGTCTTCTTGGCCACCCATCACAAGGACGGAAATTTCATTGATGAGAGGGCCTCGCAGACCTATGTAAGTATTACTTTACTTTGTGTTAATTTTAATATAACTTAGGCAATTATCGAGTTTCCAAACCTTTCTAGGCCGAGTATCTTAGGCTGCGTGAGCGGTCGACTGCTAGTGCACCTACACCTGGATAGGCTGGTACTTTGTCGCAGCCCGCTCCAGCTCCGTCGTCGGACAACCTGTGGGTGACCGCAGTTGGTGGTCTACAGAGGGGTACGTACTACGGTGCGGGATCCTATGGCGCCCTGGTTGCGACGCAGTCATCTAGGGCCTCCCCGACAGCTGCGCATTCCACACAGCCCTCGCAGTCGTCGGCCAGAGTCTAGGAGGCCGTTGACCGTTGTTTGCGGTAGAAAACGAAAAGAATGGAAGATGTATTCAAGACGGGGTTTATACAGGACCCGTGTTCTTTTGTTTACAAATAAACTTGTACAATGTAATCCTATACGAGGATGTGGGAGTACAATTTATTTAATCTGGGTATAAATTGCTATAGGTGTCTGATCTGCAGTCGATCACTTTAGCCCTTGGACCACACGATGGTGAAGAAGCGCCGTAGAAGACAGGAAGCAGCCTCGGGGGTTGCAGAAAAGGGTGGATGCACGATGCCCAGGTCGCCGATCCCTATCCTTTGCCCGAGCTCCGGGTTCCTCTCTCTCTCTCTCTCTCGATCTCCTCTCTCCTTTCTCGATCTTCAATTGTTCGACCTCTTCTCTGAGTCTTCAATTGTTCGATCTTTTAATTTGTCCATCTTTTTCCCCATTGATAGGGGTCTCTATTTATAGAGTTTTGGTGACAGTGACCACTCAGTTGGTGTAAAAACCGAGGAGTGGACAACACATCACCCTTTTATACGACGATTAAAGTAACCAATGCCTGCGTATGGATGATCTTTTGAATGAGCGTGTGACGCGGGTCCAACTAAGGGACACAACGCGTACAATTGCTACGAAGATCACGGCATAAAAGCCACGTAGGTAGGTATCCCCCGTGTAGAAGAGGTGGGCGTAAAAGCCGATGTCTGTCATCGTGGCATAGAAGCCAAGTAGGCATAGAAGCCGGGTGGACGTAGAAGCCCGATAGGCATATAAGCCGAACAGGCATGGAAGTCGAACAGGCATAGAAGCCGAACAGGCATAGAAGCCGAATGGTCGTAGAGACTGAGTGGGCGTTGAAGCCGAATAGGCACAGATCCTGAGCGGGCGTAGAAACCGCTGTGTACCGTGCCAAAATGCTGATGTGGACGTCTTTAGCCGGAATCACAGCTTTTGAAGATATAATCAAATCCCTTGCATTAAATGCAGAGATCCGCCATCATTCTGTGCATTAAATACGGAGGCGTGTTTTTGAAGGTCTGCAGCTCTCCTGTGTGTTCGTCGCAGAGACGTGCCTCGAGAAGACTGTTACCGCCTTGTCCGCCAATCGCAGAGACGTGCCTCGAGCCCTGCGCAACGTACAACTTTTGACGTGGCAGGCGGTTTGTCTGCTGTGGAGCATAAACAGCTCACGTCTGCCCGTGTAAAACAAAGCGGTATATCCCTTTGTACGCGAAAGAGCGGTTTATGCTGAGGGGACTTCAGTGAACGATGGCTTGGTGATATTTTAAACAAATCCTCTGCATTAAATGCAGAGATCTGCCATCATACTGTTGAGCGCGTCCCGAGGGATCTGCCACCGTTTCCAGCCGTCGTCTGGGTAGCCGTGCAGCACTTTTTGTCAGAAGTCAGGGGTCAGATTCACTACGTGACTTGACAGGTTCATTTCGGGGAAGACGAAGTATTCCTTGTACGCTTTAAGCTGCTTTAAGAGCGGCTGAGTTTTACGCCATGGAGGCGATAAAGAACTCTTTTTTATGCTGGGGCGGCCTGGACGTACCGTACTTACGCGGATGGTCCTTTGAGCTCATATTTCATGCTGTATTTGGCGGAAGAGCTCTGTTGCATGTTCGACGGCTCTGGAGGCCTCCGCTTACGTTGCTCTGTATTAAGATGTCGCGTAGATCCTCCCAGCGTATTTTTTATGCTTCTACAAGACCCCCTTCAAAGCTTTTAAATTCATCAGAATTTGAAACGCTTTGAATGAAGCATGAACGACCCCTCGTAACTCGAAACGTTTCTGAGTGGAGCGTTGAAACGGTCAAGTTTGACGCGTTCTTTCAGGCCGGTCTTGATGGCAGATTTATTGGGGGTAGGTGTGACCTCGCTTGCCTATAAAAGGGCTGAGGAGTTAACATGTTTCTTCCCATATTTCCTTTCACCATGCTGAGATAATCGCCGGAGTTCGTCGGGTCGACCTGAGGAAGAAGAAGACCATGTTCTTCCAGCATGTAAGGAGCCAAGAAAGACGGCGTCTTCGAGCAAGTGTCCATTGCAACGATGGATCATGGAAGGATATCTTAGCCTCCCTTGCTCGGGATAATCAGCAACTTTATGCGGCCTCTCACTCGGAGAGTGGGGAGGGGTCACTTTTGACCAGGCCGCTTACAAGTGGTGCCTCCTCTCGTTACCTCCGGTGACGAGAGACAGACAGATCGGCCAGAGTGACGCACGGAGCTTGGGATCTGCAAAATCTATGCAAGCCCCAACTCTGTCGTGTTCCGCCGGTGATCATTGCCATGTCAGCCAGTTTGCAGGAACTGACTGGCTGCTGGAGAAGATGGATGAAGAATTGACGCCCAGGCGAGAGCCTGTCAGAACAGCTTCTGGGCGATCTTCGGACGACGGTGAGGAAATCCTTTGTAGAAGGGATTTCCCTCATATGTAATCACGGAAAATGAAGAAAAATCCTCTGTAGACAGGATTTCCCTCATATGTAATTGTGATTTTAACTTTAATAAAGTCGTCTTTCTTCTCTGCATATGATCGTCTCTTGCCATACGTTGCTGTGAAGTCTGAATATGTGTAGCTTCGACACGTCTGATTCTTTACGCTGACTCTGATAAAAAGAGTACTAGGCCCTGTCCATAGAACGCTGTTGAGTATTTTTTTGAATATTTGGAACTGTCCTGTTGCTAGGACTGAGGGACCGCGTAGAGTTTTTCTGATGAACAGAACTTTTTGTTCAGACTTCGTCTTTAAGAATGATCTCTCAAAAATCCCTTGGAACAGGGTCGAGGCTTTGGCCGTCAAAAACTGAATTGCCATCTTGATAGACGAGATGTTCAGACTGAAGTCTGGATGAACCTCCAATTTTGACCCAAGAAGAGTAATTTCTCAATGTTTGAACTCTGCATGCTTCGGGTACTTGGGATGCTTTGGGCCAAGAACGAGTATCTTCTATGTGAACTCTTTGTAATTGACCGCTTGGAGAACTCGTCCGGATACACGAAAAGTCAGAGATCCGTAGTGTAGATGAGCTGGGAATCCTGAGTTCATAGCTTATTGAGCGTAGAAAGCCACCGAGCGTGAGATCGTGGGTTTGTATCTGCTGAGCGTGAAGTCGTAGGTTTGTAGCCTCTCGAGCATGAAAGCTACTGAGCACAAAAGGCATCCGGGCATAAAACCATAGACTTGTAGCTGGCGAACGTAAAACCCTAGATCCGTTGCTGTCGAGCGTAGAAAGCCCCTTAGCGTAGAACTGTAGATTCGTAGCCTGTTTAGAGAAAGAAATCTTCGAGCGTAGGGTCTGTGGACCTATTGCTTCCAAGCGTAAACTAAATGCCATCGAGCGTGAGATCGTAGGTTTGGTAACTGCTGAGCGTGAAGTCGTAGGTTTGTAGCCTCTCGAGCATGAAAGCTACTGAGCACAAAAAGGCATCCGGGCGTAAAACCATAGACTTGTAGCTTGCGAGCGTAAAACCGTAGATCCGTTGCTGTCGAGCGTAGAAAGCTCTTTAGCGTAGAACCACGAACCTGTTTTGCACGAAAACTCTTCGAATTTGCTGACTGTCCGTCTTCCGAGAGTAGTGGGCTGACGTAGCATCCAATCATAGCCAACTATTAATTGCGAGATTTGGTTAGGGTCTCGAGGAATCCGTCCGAGGATTCGAGGAGTCGATCCGACCCCTATATATATCTCGAGCTTTGGAGAGAAAACTTTTCATTCGTCTTCTGCTAAAGAGAGTCTTCGTGTTTGAGTTTTTTCTCCGTTGCTTCTCCGAGTACTCAGAGTTTTCCAGAAATGGCGCCGAAGCAAACCCCCTCCGCTAAGGGAAAGAGTGTAGGTTCTTCTTCTCATTCTTCCGCCCCGGCGAGGGAGTCTTCGGTTGGGCAAGGCGAACTTCATCCTGAGCAAAGTATCCCGCCGACGAGCAGCGCTCCTGGCCTTAGAGGTAGAGCCCTTTTAGATGACATAAAAATGACGAAAAATCCTTCGCACACGTTGAACGTGACCGCGCTAGGTCGTCTTCTGTGCTGATAGCCTCTTTGAGGAAGATGATGCACGGAGACGTTTTCATCTTTTATGCCCACATTTCTAATGTGCCAGCGTAAGGGCTCCATCGTTTTCCTAGTTCTGGGCGTAACAGCTCCGACTGTCAAAAACGTGGTGTATACTATAAAATTTTTAGTTTTACGCCTGGGGGCGGAGCCTCCGGCGTAATAACTAGAATTTTTGGTAGCCCGGCGTAAAGCACGGATCGTACGCTGCCAGTTACGTCTCTGGATGAGACTTCCTGCGTAAAATGGCCAAATTTGTACAGTCTTGGCGTAAAGCGCATACTGTCGTTTCTCAGTCCTCATGCTGCAAAATTTCTAATGAATATTTTTCTCGCGCTTTTGCAGTTAATTTGGGTGAGTCTCCCCTGGCTGAGGTGATGGGTTCTGCCGTCGGGATGCTGCACTCGAACTATCTGGAGGATCTGTCCCACGTGGCATTTCCTATCTCCGGACCCCAGTATCCTGAGGGAAGGGAGATTTTGATATTGGCCCAGGGTGAGCGGACGCTGCTGAATATGATTAACGGGGAGCCCCTGACGTATATAGACGGGGAGCAGTACATAAAGCCAGCTTTTCTCTTTGGGGACATGATTGACAGACGGTCCCAGACGAAGCCTAAGAGAGAACCTTGGGTATTTCTTGCCGGGAACCTGGTTTTGTACCTGCCGACGATGCCGAGGGATTATCCCATCTCGGCCTTCTTCCATGCGACACACCCTAGGAGGATGTCGTGGAACCTAACGCCCGATCTTCACGGCAAACCGGGGAAGATCTTTCATCTGAAAGGAGCTGACCAGGGGTCGTTTGTCAGTCGTCCTTCTGGCCTCATGACGTCGTTCAGGGGACTGAGCCCGGGCAGTGCTCCGAGCGAGGACAGTCTAGTGATCCAGCCGGTCCAGTTGCCGACTTTCTGCAACGACTTCATGGGACGAGGGAGAGTATATCCCAAGGAGAATCCTCGATGCAACGGGTGGATCACTCCAACAAACCGTCGATGGGCCTGCCTTGTTGACTGGGCCTTGAAGCACTGTCAGAGAGAACTGGAGTGCATTGGGCTGTATGCCGCTGTGAGCGCAACCAGTGTTGGGTTGCCTGCTAACCCTAACCTGTACTTGGCACTGATGGAGCGATACATTTCGCTCACTGGGACCTTTGCCACTCCGCTGGGAGAGTTGGGATTGGCCCTCTATGAGATGGCAGTGATATCGAGGCTGCCGATGGGGGATGCCCCATATGAAGAGTATGTCCCCACCAATCGGGAGTTCGGGGATTCGGACCCTCGGGTAGTAGAGGTGTATCAGGAGCTGATGTGCCACTACTTCGCGTGCACGGCCTTCTATGACGAGCCTTCTGATTTGGCCCATACTACCAAGTGGACGTCCTACCTCTTCTTCCACCGGGCCAGGGCTGCCATGCTGGAGAAAGTCTCGGAGGGCAAGGATGAGCCCGTAAATTTTTTGGGCGTGCTTAGTGCCCAGGTCGTCGAGGCTCTTATGGATGACGCCAAGGCTTCGGACCAGATTCTTGACGACGGGGTAGGAAAGTATCCCGAAGGCACTAAGGCCTATAGCTACTTGAGGCGTTGCCGCAGGCCTCTGTCTAAGGAAGCCCAGCTGGCCGGTTTTCTCTCCATATGGCTGCGTCGAGTAGTGGTGCCCGATACTGCATCTGTGGACCGCATTTACCGGAACATCCTGTGGCCCGCGGTGCGTCTGGTGTTTGGGGAAAGACTGGGCCTGCTCCCTGCTATGGTGTGCCGTATACAGGCTGGCCTGAGGGCCATGACTGACGGGCTGCTCGCCGATGAGATTCGGCGTGAAAGATTTTCTCGGGTGGAATTACCATACCTGTATTTGATGGGATGGTTAATTTTGCATAACCCTCGGGTGATGTCCCCTGGCTCCGGTAGTAGCCCGGGGGGTAGCTTCCTGCTGAATTATAAGGACTCTCCCTGGAATATGAACACAGTTTTAGACTGTAGGCTGACACTGGGCCTCAGTCATGGCTGTAAGCTCCTTTGCATTGCTCCCCCAGTATATCGTAATCAATCGGGGATCAGGCTGGAGGATTTAGGTGGAGATAAGACTAATCTTTCTCCGGAGGCCTTCAAGTGGTTGATCTGTATCAGGCCTTCCCACTTGTTGTATAGAAGTGAAGATCATTGCTTCCTCGAGCCTTACTTGCCTAGTTGGTTCGCAAGGCAATTTGGGTACGACCAGTTGCATGTGGGCAATGCCGTTACCAGCTTCAGGTCCAGGGGCAGCCTCATCGATGGAGCCAGAGGATGACGATATTTCATCATGGGATGCACTGGAGCAATCTTTACCGTGCCGATCGTCACACCCTCCACGGAGCTGCGCATCCTACATTCGTATGCCCAGTTCTACGTGGCGGTTAACACCTTCCACCGTAATTTTGACATGCGTGGGAGTTTTAGGGTGCCGCCCTCCACGCCTGGGGGGAGAGTCGAAGTCCCTTCGGTTTCTCCTGACGAGGGTGAGGAGTTCGCTACTCCTGATGAGCCGTTGGTGACGGTGCCGAGGTGTGAAGTGCCTCTGCCTGCGGGGGCTTTGGTAGTCTCTGGGAAGCGAAGGGCTACTGCTCCCAAGGAGGTTTCTTCTCGCAAGAGGAAGAGGACGGTCAATCGTTCTCTTCGAATTCCTGGCATCGAGGCTCCCAGAGAGGAACCTGCTATTTTGCCTGTCGAGGATGTTTCCCTGATCGGGGGTTCCTCGCCTTCTAGGGAGGGACCCTCAATTTCGGCTGGCGGTGCCGGGGCATTCCGTCTTGAGGATGTCGTCGCCGCTACTTCCTACGGTAGTGGTACAAGATTGTCGGTATGGCCGGGGCAGATGGGAGAATCTTTCCTTAGACCAGCAACGGATGAAACCCTGCCGTGTCCGTGAGTATGCCTGGCGAGGTCCCAACTGACGAACCTCGACCGCGCCTTGGTGGAGGCTTAGTAGAGCTCCTGGCGATGTCGGTTGGCCCATCCCCTTCTCCAGGTATGACAGTTCGTATTACGTCATTAAGGCGTGATTTAGCTACCTCGACTGCAGATGCGTCGTATATACCGCTGGCCACGGGTAAATGTCATCTTTAAGTCTCCTTTTTAGAAAGAGTACCATTATATTGATATCAACTCTCTTGTCCTTTTCCCAGGGGATGGCGTCCACGGGGAATATAGCTTTGAAGCGCCTTCTGGCTCTGCTCCGGCTCCTGGCGATGATACGGAGGCGTTTGATCTTGAGGAGGAAATATCTTCGGGGGCCGGTTCGCCTATTGAAGAGGCTTCGATATCCCAAGAAGAAGAAGATCCTGTCATTGCGACTACTTCGGTTGACGTGCCTCTTTTGGTCGCACCACCTGTCGAGGCGACGGTTGTGACCACTTAGTCCGCAATCGTTCCTGGAGGGGGACTTGCCAATGCCGCGGCCACTCCTGGGGCCCAATCGGATTTAGCTGTGCTGACCGAGCAATATACCCGTGTCTTCTATGCTACTTTGAAAGCGCTGATACTGATGGTGCTGAAGGGGAATCTGGATCTCGAGCGCCTGAAGAAGTCCTCTCGGATTCCGATAGAGGCGATCCGGGATTTTGACGGCACCGGGATAGCTGATGCCCTGGAGGCGATGGTTAATGGTTTGGAGCAACCTATTAACGAATATCTGCAGCTAACTAGGGGCGATATTGAAGCTGAGGTCCAGTCCAGATATGACTTCATGACTGCACGGTTTGCCAAACAGATGGAGAGCTTAGATAAACTCGCTCAAACACGTCAGTTGGAGATGGACGAAAGAAAGACCGTCGAGGAGGAGGCCCTTGCCCTTCAACTGAATTGCCAATCCGAGCATGAAGGAAACGTAGCGAGGGCTCACAAGTTGAAAGGGGAGCTCGCTCAGGCAGAGGAGTGGGCTTCCCAGTCGTTGGCAGGTCTAGACGTAGCGACCGCTCGATTGAGTGCAGCGCGACGGGATCTGGATCGTGTAGAAGCTGCCCGCGCGGGTGTTCGTCGGGCGAGGGCCAAATTGTCCCTCAGGGGAGACAACGAAGCACGGTTGGAGCAGGCCTGCGCCGATACCTTGGCCTGCAGGGATGAGAGGATAGCAGTACTGGCGTGGCAGATTCATGATCTGACTGCTCCCCCGCAATGATGTACCCTCTTTTTTTTTCTTGCTTGCCAGTGTAATTCTGCTCTTTCTTGGGAATAAAGCGAACTCTTTTCTGACTTTGTGGACCCATCATTTCGGAATGTAAATGACAGGTTTGGGCGAGAGTGATATCAGAGGTAGTATGGACGTGATAAACTCTCAGGAAACTCTAGCAGGACATATTTATTCAGAGGTCATACGGACATGATAGAATATGCTCTGACTAAGGTTTGTAGGTAAGATACTATCAGAGGTGATATGGACATGATAGGCTCTCAAGAAACTTCAGCATGACACATTTATTTAGAGGTCATACGGACATGATAGAATATGCTTTGACTAAGGCTTGTGGGTAAGATACTATCAAAGGTGATATGGACATGATAGGCTCTCAAGAAACTTTAGCAGGACACATTTATGCAGAGGTCATACGGACATGGAATATGCTTTGGCTAAGGCTTGTTTGTAAGATACTATCAGAGGTGATATGGACATGATAGGCTCTCAAGGAACTTTAGCAGGATACATTTATGCAGAGGTCATACGGACATGATAGAATATGCTTTGGCTAAGGCTTGTTTTGGAAGTAGTTTTGTCAGAATTGAGGTTTCCGCTATATCCTTCCTGAGCAGAGAAGATTAAGCATAGTACCTTTTTAGGAATTTGCCGTTGATAGGAGCCATTAACAGGTCTCCATTAGGCTGGGCTAACCTGTAAGCGCCATTTGAGAACGTTGTCTCGACCACATAAGAACCCTCCCATTTGGGCTGGAATTTGCCTTTACTCCTGTGGGTAAGAATCATCGGTCTTCTTACGGCTAGAACTAGCTCGCCGACTCTGAACACTCTTTCCTTTACTTTATGATTGAAAGCTCTGGAATGCGTGCTTGGTAGAGCGCGATGCGCTGCTGAGCTTAGAGGCGTTTCTCGTCTAATCCTTCTAGCTCCTGAAGTCTTAAAAGGTCGTTCTTCTCTTGAGTCAGCTCGTTAGCCACGGCTATTCTGAGTGACGGGATCTGGACTTCAATGGGGAGAACTGCTTCGCTCCCGTAGACCAGTGAGAATGGAGTACAACCTATCGGTGTTCGTACCATTGTGCGATATGCCCAGAGGTATTCGTCCAGTATCTCATTCCAATCTCTCTTGTTTGAAGAGACAAACTTCTTCAAGAGTTTGATAATGGTTTTGTTGAAAGCTTCCGCCAAACCATTAGCAGCTGGATAATATGTCATAGAGGCAATATTATGTATCCGATTTTAATCGTAAAATCGATGAAACGCTTGACTGATGAACTGAGGCCCATTGTCGTGAATTATCCTCCGAGGTACCCCGAAGCGATAGATGACATGATGCTTGATGAAGCAGATCACATTAGACGCTTTTACCTCTGCGAGAGAGATTGCCTCTTCCCACTTGGAGAAGTATTCCGTGATGGCCAGTATGAACTGGTGACCCCTGGAAGAAGACGGGTGGATAGGACCAATGACATCCATACCCCATGCTTCGAAAGGCCAGGATGCAACCGTAGGATGTAGATATTCAGACGGTTGATGTATGAAGTCCGCATGGACCTGACAGGCCTTGCATTGTTTTGCATAGCTGATCGCGTCTGTGATCATAGTGGGCCAGTAGTAGCCCATTCTCCTGATACGATCCTGTAGCTTAGGACCGGGTTGATGCGCTCCGCATATGCCATCGTGAGCTTCACGGATGATCATCTGTGCCTCATCGTCAGAAAGGCATCTTAATAGCAGTCCGTCATAGGTCCGACGATATAGGCATTGTAAAGATGCATCAAAGTAGAAGCGTAAGGACCGCCTCTTGACGGATACTGCTTCTTTAGGGTCTTCCGGCAAGATCCCGTATGCCATGAAATTGATGAAAGGACTCTTCCAATCTCGTCCGGGAGGATTGGCGTATGCAGCGTAGCTGCGTTCTATGTGAGAGTTGTTTTTCACACAGAATAAATCTCTGTTAAGAAGGATTACCGAGTCCTGCCTTCTTATAGGAGTAGCCAAATCTGCAGCTAGACTGGCTAGGACATCAGCTTCAAGATTCAGGGATCGGGGTACATGCTCCAGGAAGAACCCTTTGAATGTCACGGCTATCTCGACCGTTGCTTGGTGATAGGGGATGAGGTCTGGATTCCGGACTTCATATATTTCTCTGACTTGATTGACGATAAGCAGGGAATCACCGAAAGCTTCCAGGGATTCGACCCCCAGCTCTTTAGCGACTTGGAGCCCGATTAAAAGAGCGTTATACTCTGCCACGTTGTTGGAGCAGGGCTCGTTGAGAGAGTATGCCCTGTAGATGACGAGTTTGTCGGGAGTAACTAGGACGATTCCTACTCCTGAGACCATACTTCCCCTAGGACCGGTTCTGGAGGCACCATCAAAGAATAGTTGCCATGCGTCACTCTCTGTCGCGGAATTACATTCTACAACTTCGTCAGGGATGTCCTCGTACAACATGGAGGTCTCCGGGATTGAATGAGCAGCTAGGAAGTCGGCCAATGCTTGGCCTTTGATGGACTTCTGAGGGACGTACACCATGTTATATGGTGTTAACAGCATCGCCCACGTTGCGAGTCAGGAATTAAGAGCACTTGGCTTGCTCATTAGTACTCGAAGAGGGTTGATCCTGGAGATGATATGGATAGTCTGGCCGGTGACATAGTGCCGCGTCTTCTGGATAGCGAACATCAAAGCCAAGCATTCTTTCTCTACTGGATTGTACCGGTGTTCGGCTCTGACCATTATTTTACTTAGATAGTAGATAGCCTGTTCATGCCCTACATCGTTCTTCTGCGCAAGAAGAGCTCCCAGGGAATGGTCCATTGCTCGAACGTATAGGAAGAATGGTCTTTCTACGACGGGGGGCACCAGAACTGGCGGATGAGTGAGGTAGCATTTGATATCGTTAAACGCTTGTTGATAGGCTTCGTCCCATACGAAGGATACACCTTTCTTCATGAGGCGAGAAAAAAGGCTGACATCTTCCGGAGAGGTTGGATATGAATCTCCGGATGTAAGCCAGACGACCTTGAAATCCCCTAAGTTTTCTCAAATTATGAGGCGATCGCATTTCTACGGTGGCTTGGACTTTCTCAGGGTCCACTTGGATGCCTTTGGCGGTAATGACAAATCCCAGGAATTTGTCGCTAGATACACCCAGAAAGGACTTCGTAGGATTCATCTTGAGTTGATATTGGCGCATTAACTCGAACACCGACCTCAAGTCTCGAATGTGATCGTCCTTGAGGCGACTTTTGACAGCTATGTCATCTACGTAGCATTCCGCCGTTTTGCGTAAATGCTCATGGAATATGTTACTCATAGCTCGTTGGTATGTTGCCCCGACGTTCTTTAATCCGAAGGGCATTACTGTATAGCAATATACCCCCAGTGGTGTTCGAAAGGCGGTATGCTTCTCGTCTCCAGGATGCATCTTGATCTGATTGTACCCCGAGAATCCGTCCATGAAAGATATGCGTTCAAAATCGCAGATGTTGTCGATCATGATGTCTGTGATGGAAAGAGGGAACTCATCCTTGGGGCAGGCCGTATTCAGATTCCGGTAATCGATGCAGATGCATATTTTCCCATTTTTTTTCACGACTGGGACAACGTTGGCGACCCAGTCGGGATGTTGTTCCTCCCGAATAAAACCGTAGGCTATCAACTTTTTGACTTCGGCTTCAATGGCGTCCATCATATCCGGGCGGAACCGGCGCTGGTGTTGCTTCACCGGCTTTGAATCGGGTGATATGTTGAGTTTGTGGGTAGCCATCTCTGGATCAAGTCCTGGCATATCCTCATAATTCCACGTGAAGACGTCGATGTATTCTTTTATCAGTTGAATAACTTCTTCCCTTTCGGCTGGAGAAAGATTGTTACTGTTAAATATTGGCCTCGGTGAGAGTTCATCCCCAACGTCGATTTGGATAACTTTATCTTCAGTGGGAGGTTCTCTCTGCTCGAAGCGTAACTCCCATTGTGTATCCATCTGTTGAGCCCAAGAGTCATTTTTGAATGGCTCAGACTCTGGCTCGTTCGCTCCGCAGGGATCTGTCACTACCATATTTACTGATAACGTCCGTTCGAGAGCGTCAGGTGAGTCGGGGGGTGACGAGCCGTCCTGATAGGAGGAAAGGACGTTCTCGCTTGATTTGGAGGAGGCGATATACCCTAACCCGAAACGGGTCTGTTGATAGCGGGGATTGCCGAACAGTGGCGTTCGTCTGCCCGTCCCGTAGTTGAGGCCTGGCTTCCGCTCCAAGTTGTAGCCCATGCTTTGCATGATTCTCAATGCCTGTGGGCTGTATTGGTGGACCTGCATTTTCCCAGTATCGTTATCGAGAGGATCCTCTTGGACCGTCGGTTGATTGCGCATGCGACCGAAGACTATTGTACGCTGGTTGTCGCAGGTAGACGTGACGAGGAAGATAGAGTCCTCTTGGGGTCCGTATGCCGCGACGACATTGGATGAAGATGTCACCTCCCAAATGTACGGGTGATAGGATTCCATAGCTGCCAAGAATTTTTGTGCTATAGGTTCTATATCATCATGGGGAGAGGATTCCTGGTTCGGAATCAGAGCATTGACATACTGGAAAAGAGGATGTTTATTATCATCTGGGGCTCGGTTCCTGGTTGCATTTACATCAGTTGGCTGCTTGTGGCGCCGGAGGTTGATGACCAAGGGAGGAAGCTTCCGGTTTGAAGTGATCACGAGAGGATCACCCCCTTTTTCTGAACCGCATCTGTTAAGGCGGATAGCCAAAGGTTCCATGGCTTTTGGACGAGTGGTTCGTCCCTTTACCCTGATTGACAGTGGTAGTGCGACAGAGGGTTCTTTTGGCTCCCGGTGGGATTCCTTCTCTGCCTCATTTGACACCTCTTTTGTGTGGTCTTGAGAGTACAACACGGCATCAGAATAGTAGGATTCTACTCCTTTAAATGGGTTTAAGTTAGCAACCTCCGTTCGTACTGTTCCTTGTGCGTCTATATATTTAAGACATTGATGTAGAGTTGAAGGAACAATGTTGTGGTCGTGGATCCACGGTCTTCCCAGTAAGATGTTGTAGGATACCTCTGAATCGATGACGTAACATGTGGCTACCGATCTGAGGTTGCCAATTTGGATCCTCAGGAGAATTTTTCCCAAAGGCTTGCTCTTTCTAGCGTTGAAACCCACGATTGTGGTGGTGGTGAAAGCTAACTCGCTAGTAGGGATCCTCAGCGGCCTGAGCAGACTGTGGGGGATTATGCTGATTGATGATCCTGAATCTATGTGAATCCGGCCGACCTCCATGGAACCGACGTACCCGGTGTAATAGAGGGGCCTGTCATGCCTGTTATGTTTCAATAGCATGTCGTCTTAAGTGAAAGTGATATTCGGCACCACCTCCATCACACTGTGGCACTGGGGACACGCCACTGGTTCTTCGTCGGGGGACTTGAGCTGGGTCAAGCATGCCTCTGCCTGCATTAGTGCTTTACTCAGGGCTAGACGAGTGTCCTGGGAGAGCCTGAGTAGCTCGAAGATGGACAGCCTGGCTGGTGTATTAGCCAGTTGGGCCAGGATGTCGAAGTTGTAGGGCTTTTCTAAACCTTTGTTAGGGATGTTTCTCACAGGTTTATCAAAGCGAACTTCCTTCTGCTTTCCCTTGTCCGTTGGAGTCGGCCTTGCTGGATCGGTCTCTGGCATGACGGACTCGGGTCCCGAAGGTTTGGTGGCTGAAGTACCCGCCGGTGCACCTTCCTGATTTGCTTCGTAGTCATTGAGGTAAGCTCTCCCAGAACGGGTTGCGGCTAGTACCTCATCCTCGTCTGACGGTACAGAAGTTGCAACCATATGACATGGTTTGCATTTGGAGCTCTTTCTAGACGCAGCTCTAGGTGCATTAGACTCTTTCTCGAGCTCTGACACCAGATCCGGATGAACCCACATGATCTCGCCTCGCCGGGTGGTTAGGGGTACTAGGTCGTGGTTTTGACCCCTAGCTGGAGGGAGATTGACGATGTTCATCGTGGTCCGAGAGATAGGCGCAACACCATTCGGGACCTCCTGGGGAGGCAGATTGCCAAACTGTAGAGAGACCATGTTGGCTGTGACTGTCTTCTCAGTGTTGTGCAGGGTTATGGCTTTGGCATCGATCAAACCCTGGATCTTCCTTTTCAGTATGTAACACGCCTTTGTCGGGTGGTGCACATATCTGTGGAAGACGCAGTATTTGGGGTCGTCAGTACTGCCGACTTCTTGGGGCCGTTTCAACTCCGGAAGGGTGATCTTGCCACTTTTGACGAGACACTCGAATATACTTGGGATATCCTCGTCGTCAAAGGAGTAGACTTCTACGGGCCTGGACGTCCCTGGTCTCGTTTGCGTGGTTGCCGCAATCTTTTGTCTGGACGTATTGACCGTCAAAGCTTTTTTCCCTTTTGGACCACGAGGATGGTCGCTGCTGGGAGATGACTTCTTGCCTTTGTCAGAGGCGGAGATCATAATGCCATTATCGCGCACCTTGCGACTGTTGTCTTCAGCGGCTACGGCCGAGAGGATGAACGAGGGCCAATCACGGAACTGATATGGTCCTGTGAACACCGAGACCACGGGAAGAAGGTTTTTCCTGCAAATGTCTACCAATGCAGAGTCTGGAACTCCTGGAGGCATCTGTAAGGTGGCCTGACGAAAATGCTCGATGAAGGCGCGAACGTCTTCTTTTTCTCTTTGCTTGACTTTGTTGAGAGAGGACATGGACATGTCCATTCCTCCCCCGTAGAATCGCATGAAGAATAAAGCTTTGAAGTCCTCGAAGGAAGTGATGCAGTTGTCCGCCAAGCTACGGTACCACTGATAGGCTACTCCCGAGAGGCAGCCTTTGAACACCCGGGTGAGGAGGGCGTCGTTCCCTTGCAGCAACACCGTCATCATACTAAAATAGTTCATGTACTGACTTGGTGATGTTTTCCCCTCGAACAGGGCCATGGTCTGAGGTTTGTACCTCGGAGGGAAAGGGACCTCTTCCCAGATAGCTGGGTAAGGCTGGTTGATTTCCAGTTTCTTGAGCTGATCTTTGTGCTTCAAGGCGTCAAACTGGGCTTTCAACTCTCGCACTGCCTGCATCAAATTTTCAACCGGAGGCGGGACTACGGAGTGGTGCGAAGTTGGCTGCATTGTGACTCCAACGGGAGGCAATATATTCTCCGAAAGCGGAGGAACCGCTGACTCTTGATCTAGAGCAGGTCCTTGGCTTGGATTAGATGGTGGCAAGTCCACCCCCACACGTATCTGAGTTGGCGAGACCGATGCTTGAGCCATGGTAGTTGCGTGCTGGGTTAGCATCATCTGGTGCATGTTTTCCATCATGGATTGCATTTGTTTCAGAGATGTTTCCAGCGTAGTGATGCGTTGCTCCGCATTTCCTGATAGTGAAGCCTCCTCGCGTTCATCTTCAACGGCGTAAACTTCCATCTCCCTGGGTGTCATCGAAGGATGAGTGTAGGTCGCTGTAGAAGTCGACTCTATGCTTTCAGCATCGGATTCAGGGGCCTGGCGATCCTCAGCGTCGGAATCAGAAGAGGATGAAGCTGGTCATCGTGATCTTGCACGTATGTTTTGGAACACTCCGGCTTCAGCATTTTTGAGGAGTTCATTGAACCTCCTTCGGCTCGGAGGCCTGGAGGGATGACGTCTTGAGTTCGAACCCCGTCTAGGCATATGTGAAGCCATGTTCACAGATGCATGCGCGGGCTCCTTTCCCTGAAAAGACAGAGAGTAGCTTAACCGGTCGAAGACCGGTCGTCTTGTATTAGAGCAGCAACAGTTAATCACAACTCTATGGTTATTGCAACAGTGCTCGTCAGGAGGCGTAATAGACATATTGGAAGGTTTCCTCTCTTTGCGCTTCTGGATTAGATATTTGTGCAGGTCAGGAGGAGTTGCAGAAGAGGATGATTATTTGCTTTCTCTGCTCCCATCAGTGGTTATGTGGAGGTTGGGCACCATGGCCCTTGCTGCGCCACCTGTGTACAACAGGTTGGCCGTCTGGGTGGCGGGTAACCCCCGGCGTATCTTGGAGATTTGCTCAGGCTGGCGTGAAGCTGAAGAGGTCCTCAGTCGGCCATCGGCTTCTTGCGTAATCCGGAGGGTATGCAGATTGTTCCCACGCTGGCGTAAGGGCCGAGCAGTTGCGCATTCCGCCGCTTGTTTTCCCCCGCGGAGATCACAGCGCTCATCTGGTTCCCTGTAGAGGTCAGACGTCGTCTTGTGTGCGGAGCGTGACCTGTACTTCTGATTTGGTGTTAAGGCATCATCAGAAGTTTTGTCTGTACCGCGCGTAGCGGGAGACTGATTTCTGCGTGTAAGGTGCAGTAGATACTCCTGGGTCAGCGCTGAGGCTTTGCCCGAAGTTTTGTCTGTACCGTGCGTAGCGGGAGACTGGTTTCTACGCGTAGAGCGCAGTGGATACTTCTGGGTTAGCGCTGAGGCTTTGCCCGAAGTTTTGTCTGTACCGCGCGTAGCGGGAGACTGAATTTTACGTACGGGGCATGGAGGGAGCGATGCTACAACCTCATTGGTCGGAGAGATCGGAGAGATCGGAGAGTCCACAGGAACGGTAGAGGATGTCTTGGGCATCCAGACCTTGCGTAGCTTCCTGTTGTCTTGGACGGAGAGAGGGTGAGAGCTACCCTCCGGTTCGAAGCGTGTCTTCGTAGGCAGACTGGTCGAATTGGACGACCAGTGTCTTCTTCACGGTTCCTATAGATACCGCATCGTGTTGAGCAATTACTTTCTTATCAGAAGAGAAAGCTGTCCCCAGCAGAGTCGCCATCTTGTTTGCGGTAGAAAACGAAAAGAATGGAAGATGTATTCAAGACGGGGTTTATACAGGACCCGTGTTCTTTTGTTTACAAACAAACTTGTACAATGTAATCCTATACGAGGATATGGGAGTACAATTTATTTATTTAATCTGGGTATAAATTGCTATAGGTGTCTGATCTGCAGTCGATCACTTTAGCCCTTGGACCACACGATGGTGAAGAAGCGCCGTAGAAGACAGGAAGCAGCCTCGAGGGTTGCAGAAAAGGGTGGATGCACGATGCCCAGGTTGCCGATCCCTATCCTTTGCCCGAGCTCCGGGTTCCTCTCTCTCTCTCTCTCTCGATCTCCTCTCTCCTTTCTCGATCTTCAATTGTTCGACCTCTTCTCTGAGTCTTCAATTATTCGATCTTTTAATTTGTTCAGCTTTTTTCCCATTGATAAGGGTCTCTATTTATAGAGTTTTGGTGACAGTGACCACTCAGTTGGTGTAAAAACCGAGGAGTGGACAACACAGCACCCTTTTACACGACGGTCAAAGTAACCAATGCCTGCGTATGGATGATCTTTTGAATGAGCGTGTGACGCTGGTCCAACTAAGGGACACAATGCGTACAATTTCTACGAAGATCACGGTGTAAAAGCCACGTAGGTAGGTATCCTCCGTGTAGAAGAGGTGGGCGTAAAAGCCGATGTCTGTCATCGTGGCATAGAAGCCAAGTAGGCATAGAAGCCGGGTGGGCGTAGAAGCCCGATAGGCATAGAAGCCGAACAGGCGTTGAAGCCGAACAGGCATAGAAGCCGAACAGGCATAGAAGCCGAATGGTCGTAGAGACTGAGTGGGTGTTGAAGCCGAACGGGCGTTGAAGCCGAATAGGCACAGATCCTGAGCGGGCGTAGAAGCCGCTGCGTACCGTGCCAAAATGCCGATGTGGACGTCTTTAGCTGGAATCACGACTTTTGAAGATATAATCAAATCCCTTGCATTAAATGCAGAGATCCGCCATTATTCTGTGCATTAAATACGGAGGCGTGTTTTTGAAGGTCTGCAGCTCTCCTGTGTGTTCGTCGCAGAGACGTGCCTCGAGAAGACTGTTACCGCCTTGTCCGCCAATCGCAGAGACGTGCCTCGAGCCCTGCACAACGTACAACTTTTGACGTGGCAGGCGGTTTGTCCGCTGTGGAGCGTAAACAGCTCACGTCTGCCCGTGTAAAATAAGGCGATGTATCCCTTTGTACGCGAAAGAGCGGTTTATGCTGAGGGGACTTCAGTGAACGACGGCTTGGTGATATTTTAACCAAATCCTCTGCATTAAATGCAGAGATCTGCCATCATACTGTAGAGCACGTCCTGAGGGGTCTGCCACCGTTTTCAGCCGTCGTTTGGGTAGCCGTGCAGCACTTTTTGTCAGAAGTCAGGGGTCAGATTCACTGCGTGACTTGACAGGTTCGTTTTGGGGAAGACGAAGCGTTCCTCGTACGCTTTAAGCTGCTTTGAGAGCGGCTGAGTTTTACGCCATGGAGGCGATAAAGAACTCTTTTTTATGCTGGGGCGGCCTGGACGTACCGTACTTACGCGGATGGTCCTTTGAGCTCATATTTCACGCTGTATTTGGTGGAAGAGCTCTGTTGCATGTTCGACGGCTCTGGAGGCCTCTGCTTACGCTGCTCTGTATTAAGATGTCGCGTACATCCTCCCAACGTATTTTTCATGCTTCTACAACCGTCAGATTGCGTCTCTCCGTGACGAGTTACTGTGAAGGATGGAGGAGCAGCCCCGGTCCCAGTCGCAGGCGGACGATCCGACGCTCATTGCACGATTCGATATGCTCGACCGCAGCATGACGGAGCTCCGGGATTTGACAAATGATATTAGAGCCTCGACAGACCGCAACATCATGGAGCTGCATGCATCACACCTAACGATGGGCGAGAGGCTGACGATGATGCATGATTCAATGGTTCATAGCAGTACGAGGCTGTTATCTACCATGGATTCTTACAACCAGCGACTCGCAGACTTGGAGCAGGCACGGCCTCCTGGTGCGCCTACATCGACACAGACTCCACCGACGTCACTGCCTTCTCATTCGACATCAGTGTCGATTCCACGGGACGAGTATGAGCAGTTCTTATCCTTCAGGCGCGCCGGTGGTCAGCCTCCTGCAGATTTACTGATATTCACACAGTTCCTAATATATTTTGGTTTACAACTGATGACTGATACTTGGCCTGTATTTACCCAGTGCACTAGAATTTTCTCCCTTGTTGCTGCTATTGTGTCCCTTATTCAATTATTTCTACTACCATCATATACCTGATAATGAACCCAAGGGGGTTGGCAAACCTAGAAATGCAATTCAGTATTATTATTTTTTTCTGTAAAATTAGCGACGTTTTTAGCGACGTTTAGCGACGTTCATATACGTTGCTAACTACGTCGCTAATTAGCGATGCTCTTACACGTCGCTAATGACGTCGCTAACGAAGTCGCTAAAATCGTCGCTGTACGTCGCAAACTGCTGACATGGCAGTATTGCCAGGTCATTGAAGACGTCGATGTAACGTCGCTATATAAGTCGCTAATTAGCGACGTTTAGCGACTTTAATAAACGTCGCTAATTAGTGACGCTGCGTCGCTAAATTTAGCGACACATTAAAGTCGCTAAAAACGTCGGCATAGCGACGTTTTTTATTTTAGCGATTTGTTTTTTGCCGACTTTTTTAAGACGTCGCTAATGACGTCGCTAAACTTACTTAGCGACGTTTTTTGGTTATTTAACGACGTTTTTAGACGTCGCTAATTTGACTTTTTCTGGTAGTGTATGTTTGGTGATTATGTTTCTAGTAACTTGTTGCTTGCTTGATATTGAGATAACTATGACTCTTGACTTAGAAATGCCGGTTGTATTGTAGAGTAAATCCTCACCTGTCTAGACAACAGTGACCGTATTTCGGGGTATAGAGTACTCTAGTGCACGTAGCTTGTTTTGTCCGTTTCCGTTCTCCAGTATTCTGGTTCTGGGACGTGACAAGGGGGTAGGGGAGTGGGCAGCCCCTAATTATTATTTTTTTTTTTTGAATTGTTCTGAGTAAAAATGGGTTCAATCTGAAATAGTTTCAAGTAATAGACTGTTCTGAAGAAAAAAAATAACGTGTCTTTAGAATTTTTCGGACAAAATACCAAACTTTTGTGGGGACAAGTAACTAGAAGTCATGAACTAGAAGGGACACTGTGAGCTCCATGAGAAGTTAAGAGGTATCCATACCAAATTTGCCATAGAACAATGTGGAAGAGAGATGGAAAAGGAAATTAAGAGAATGGACAAGGACAAGGACAAGGACAGGGTGTGGATTTATTTTTTTTAGGCTTCAGCTCAAAACACTGTTTCTTTCTCAATGCATACATATCCATCCCTCTCCCCTTGAACAACTTGCCATCCCCAGCTCTCTCTCTCGCTCGCTCTCTCTTTCTCTCTCTCTCAAACTTTGTCTAGCAACACCAAGAGTTAATGTGGTAGTGAGAGCTAGTCCCACCCCCAACTCCAGCTAGCCAAGAAGTAAGCATCCAGTACCATCATCACCACCACCATCACCTCCCTCACAAGAAGAAGGAAAAAAAAAAAAAAAACCTAACTAGTCAGTCAGTTCTCTCTCTCTGGATCTCCATTAATTTTCTTCGCAGCTCTCTAGTACTTGTCTATTACTAATAACAGACATATTTAATTGACCCAGAACATGCAACATAACAAAGGGGCAGGGACAGCATCATCAGTATCAGTATCAGTATCGGTAGCTGCACTTGGAGTCGGACTCCCCTCTAACGGACTAGCAATAAGCAACGCCAACACTTCAGACCAACAAGAATATGATCACCCTTGGGCTCCGTCTCAAGCTCGTCCAACCAAGGTGGTCAAGCTACCGGTTGTCCCCGCGAAGAAGAAGGCGCCGTCGAAGGACCGGCACAGCAAGGTCGAGGGCCGCGGGCGCCGCATCCGCATGCCCGCGGTCTGCGCCGCGAGGGTGTTCCAGCTGACCCGGGAGCTCAGCCACAAGTCCGACGGGGAGACCATCGAGTGGCTCCTCCAGCAGGCCGAGCCCGCCATCTTCGCCGCCACGGGCACCGGGACCGTCCCTGCCAACTTCTCCACCCTCAACCTCTCGCTGCGGAGCAGCAGCTCCTCATCGAGCCCGGCGCCCCACTCGCTCCAACCCCTCGCGCTCGCGCAGCATCAGTACCGGCCGGATTACAATGCGGATGCCTGTATGCTAGGGTTTCATCAGCTCCACCACCAGATTGGTGATCATGGAGGTGAAGGAGGAGATTCTGGAGATCATAATTACTTGCGGAAAAGATTTAGAGATGATTTATTCAAAGATGAGCAGCAGCAGCAAGACGAAGAAACTGCAAGCGGTGACCGGCCGTCCCCATCGCATGCGATGGGGATGGCCGGAGGTCTGCAGCAGCACAATGCTGCTGTTGCTGCAGACACCGCCGCAGGAATCATGCGTCCCGTAGGTGGGGGCATGGTTCCTGCGGAGGCAGTGTGGCCAGCGGGCGGCGGAGGCGGGGCCTTGTGGATGCTCCCCGTCACCGCCTCGGCAAACGCGCCTACCATGTCGGCGGCCTCCACCGCAGCAGGAGCAGGACCTTCCTTGGACCTGCCGATGTGGACGCTGCCGACGGTCCCTACTGGCGGGGGCAGCACATTAATTCCGGCTCCGCTGCAGCTCATGTCGACGTCGAGAATAAATTACATCCCCGCCGGACCAGAGCTCCAGGGGCCGGGAATGCTGCTGCAGCAGCAACTGGGGCTCGGGATAAACGAGACCAACACGGGGATCATGCTGGCTGCTCTCAATGCCTATAACCATGGCGCCACTACCAGTGGTGGTGGTGGAGGAGGAGGAGGTGGAGAGAAGGATTGGCCGGTTATGCACGCCAGGGGATCAGATATATGACGGACCCCTCCTTAAAAAAATCTGTAAGTGGAATACGTACTTCTCCCGAATTGCCCTATAGAAAAGCACTGAGACGAAGCATCTCAACAAAGTCGGCACCTCTCGGATGTCCTCACCATTTTTTACAGAGCCAGCGCACCGAGACTAAAGTGTTTCCAGATGACTGAAAATTAATAGTGATCGTGCCTTTGGAAACACGATGTTTTGCGAGGCCTATGCAGAAATGAATGTAGCTCTGAATTTGTGCTTATGGTTCCTCATGTTGTTTTTTTGTAATTTCGGATATTTTGTCCAGACCGTCCCAAGGATAAAAAAATCCAAATGTTTTGGAGGTGATTCCTGCAAAGGCTCACAGTGAAACTAAGCGACCACAAATAATTTACAAAAATATTATTTGTCTAAAAAAAAAAAAAAAAATTTGGATCATAGTATCTTCCGTTATGTAGAATGTGACATGACTACTGATTTTATAAAATTTAACATTCACATTAATATTTATATTAATCTTAATTTTTTTGGATAATTAATTTTTTGAGTTAAAATTTGTCAGTTAAGCAACATAATGAGAGATTGCATCACTCAAATTTTTTTTTTTGAACACAAATAGTATAATTGAATAGTTTAACTTGTGTCTCCACACTATCTGCTCATACTAAACCCATCAAGCTTTCAAAAGAAGTCCAAAGATACTAGGGCCGCTTCCCCTTTAACAAAAAGACGATCATTGTTCTCCATATCCGGAAATTTGCAGCAATCACAAATAATGTTAAGATGAATACCTACAGTACAATTCGCTATGAGTTGGTAGACGATTTTGAAGAAACTTCCGCATAAAAACTGAGTACTTTTGTACTACTAAACGGATGAATTTCCAGACGGGAGCTATATAAGAGAGAAAGAAACGAAGTGGTCAAGCTGCATGCTTTAAGATTTTGTCTTATTCAGAAGAAAATTACTATTTTTTAATTTCTACTATTATAATGAGATTTTAAAACGACTCAAAAGTGAACCGTGTAAACCGTATATTAATACTCCATCAATTACTTAAAAAAATAAATTTAACTTTTGTACTTATCTCTGGCCTAACTGAAAATTTTCTAATTTTCTAAAACAAAACCGGAACGTAAAATTTGCAAATTTTACGGAACATAAAAAACATAGTCTGCAAAAAATAAAAAAATTTAAATCATTCTAACTACTTAGCGTATCCCCACAAAGTCTCAATATTTAAATTTAATCCAAGTACATGAAATTATCTAACTAAACACATATTCAAATTGTAAAAACATATCTATAACAAGTTAATTAAAATATATTCAAATTATATCTACACTATTTTAAAATAATATAAATTTTATATAATTTTACAATATTTTTGTTTTTACGTGTCAAGTACGCTAGAGATGACTAGTGGACTATAATTCAAGTTAGATCCTTAATTGACATACATGATTTATATTCTAGATTGAATAATGATATTAATTACTCCAAAGTAGTCCGCCAAATTATTTCTCCTTATGTGACAGCCAACGTTGGCAGCTAAGATGATATATTTTAAAATTAAAATTAATATTAATATTAGTATTAACATTAATATTAACATGAACATTAAAAAAAATTGGTGATGAATTTTTTATTTTAAAATTTTTCATATCAGATGTCACATAATATAATTTAATATACCACGTCAATTGTCACATAAGAAGTTGTTTGGAGAGACACTGTGGAGGGATACTAGCATTACTCATTCTAGATTTTATATTTCATGCACCACTCAAAAGCTACGTTGTTGTGAGGAAGGTCTTTCGGTCCCCCAACCTCAACGTTCCGGCATCCAACCATGTATAACGGTACTCACACTTTCCAGAGGAGTAGAAAGAAATTGAAAAAGAGAAGAAAAATATCTTTTGGATCATTCTCGTTATATAAATCTTCAAAGGCCTATGGAAATATGTAATTTTAATATTGAATATCTAGTCTTAAACTTGGCAGGCCTTGATACAAGACAGACTCGGACACCAAAATTTTGGGAGAGTGCAACAAAAAAATTGAACAAAATTATCTATCGTGGATTAATATTATTTTGGAGAAAAAGATCTTTGAATAGCATAGCAGATGAAAGAAAGCATAGAAGATGAACAATACATAATCCAATGACTTCAGGATCTAGTTATGATAAAATAAGAACTGGGAGGAGGAGTGACAATCAAGAGTTTGACTATAAGCTTACAAGAATGTAAGTTTTCAAGGTAAGCAACTTCGTTCACAATTTGTAGGCAACCAAATAACAATTATTTGTAAGCAATCAAATTTTAGAGATACAAACAATAATTTGGATAAATAACATGTGGTGCATAAAATATTTTTTCTGATTGTTCATATATTTACTGGAAATCAAAATTTCTTCCTCCATATATGATCATGAGGTTATCTAAATTTTTTTTTCTAATAATGTCAATTTACTTGAACATTATTGGGAGGAAAATATATATATATATATATATATATATATATATATATATATATATATATATATATATATATATATATATATATATGATTTGGCAAATGATGTCTTGCCTAGTGGTTAAGACCGATGCATATTATCCAGGAGATTGCGGGTTCGAGCCTCCTAGGCGCCATTTAATAAAAAAAAAATGATCCGGATCAAATGATCCATAGGAGAGTCCCGCGGAAGTCTGGCCCCCTGCACCGTCGGATCGGGGCCCCCCGTGCACCCGCTCGATCTAACGGTCGAGGGCGACAGACGGAGCTCCGGATCCAGACTATATATATATATATATATATATATATATATATATATATATATATATATATATATATATATATATATCACTACAAGAAAAATGGTCTTTCTTGACGGTCGACTTATTGACGTATGGACAAAACTGTCAAAGAAAGCAGATGAGATGTCTTGGCGGTTTTAGGTATACGTCAAGAAAACACCTCCTTTTGTGTTAATTAAAAAAAATTGACCATAATACTTGACGGTTTTAATTAACCGTCAAGAAATCTCATATTGTTTATTGACGGTTTGGTGATAACCGTCAAATAACATATGTGCTGAAAAAAATTCACGCACATTTCAGCTGCCATTTTGGTAATTTTTGAATCTTTTTTCTATTGTATAACCTACGTTGACAGATGCGTGAGCATTTATCTCTCGAGCCTTTTCATTTTATTCTCGTTCCTCTCCTCTCTCCATCCTCTCCTTCTTCTCTGTTTCTCCACATGGCTGGAGATTCCTCGATAACATTCTATCTGTTCTCCTCCGCCATCTCCTCTCCCTCCTCCCCAAACTTTTCCCCTCCTCCCCAAACTCTCCACAGAGCTCTGAGAAAGAAAAACTCTAAAAAAGAAAGAAATAAGCAGAGAGAAGCAACAAAAGAAGAGAAGAAGAAGAAGAAGAAGAAGAAAAAAATCCAAAATTCCCCCCATCTTCTTCTTCGATCTGGAGGTACCTACGTCCCAAGCTTGCTCTGGATCCAAAATTAGGGGTAGGGTTTGGATAAGTACTCAAAGTATCTTTTTTTCTCTCTAGATTTTAGGGTTTGGTTGTTGAATTTTTTTAGGTTCTTGGTCTACCCTTGTTATTAATCTTGATTTTTTTATAGATGATTGAATAGATGGATAGGAAGAGAATGACTGTGAGTGGATGGTGGGATCTAGGGGTTCTTCGACGGCAACAGAGACAGAGGAGGGGTGCGGTGTATGCGCCATATGTCTGGAGAGGATCCCCATAAAGGATATAGCACTCGTCTAGGGCTGCGGGCATACCTGTTGATTCTTGTTTCCCTCTTTTGCTACATCTTTTGGTTCTTGATGCTAAATAAAGACTAGATCTTGGTAGTTTCCTTTAGTGTTTGTATGTACTTTTGTGTTGGTTGGAATACAGGGTAGCTAGCCCTAAATTTTAGGAATAATGGTTTGTTGTTGGATAGTAGTATAAGCAAGATCTTTAGGTATACTTTGGGATAGGGTTAGGTTTACCTTAGAATTTGGAGTCTTGGGATTTAAAATGGAGTTTCACAAAAATCTAATCGAATTGGAGTTTTGCTAACCCTAGTTTAAAGGGCCTTATGGGGTTAGAAATGGAGCTTCATCGAACTCATTTGAACTAATTTTTCCTTTCTAAAAATGCTCGACATGTTATTAAGCTATGTTGCTAATATGGTATAGAAATGTACAATAGATTAGCAATCTGCAGCTTTAGTCCACTCAGTCATCTCTCCAAATTGAAAATTGATATTTTTTTTGTTTTTAAGGTTTGTTCACTTTAATTTATACTACATTGATTACATGTTGATATCATAACCATGTTGCCTTGATGTATAGAACACAGTTTTAGTAATAATTTTAGTTGTGTAATCTACTTTTTTTTTCTTTGCAATCCAGGAGTTCTTTCCTGGGTCTGACCGCCGCATGACAACCATGGGGGTTTATGTACGCAATCTCCTTCTTGGACAGGTAGTTGTCTAGTTGTAATTCTATGCATTTATAGATATCTTTATAAACATTATATGCAGATATCTGATCTCATTCTCAATTTTAGTTGAGCACTGGCTTCCACTTTTTTATTATATTGTGAATCATATGATGCATATATTAATCTCAAAGTAAGTTGTTTATCACTGAATTTGAAAGCTAATTGTTTGGACACATGGTCAATGAGGTGATGTGAGATTCCGAGCCTGGATTTCTACGGAGGTTGAGGTTGCATGGAGAGGAGAACATCTCAGTCAATAATTTTGTTAAGGTTTGTAAAATCGATCTACAAATGTTGTGTTGTTTAAAGGAATATCATGCAGATTCCACTACGTTTTTTCCCCAGCAATACCTTCTTCTTTGTTTCCATGAAAAGACCAACAATAGGAAACGTGGTCCCTCTAGACCATCGGACGAATCATTTATGATAGAGGAAGAAGAGGAAGGTACGACAATGAGAGTTGATAACAGGGATGCATCAGCTCAAAAGATTGAAGCTTCGCCTCCCAAAGATATGGCCTTGCACAGAGTGAGATGGAATATGAACAAAGGTAGCTTGAGATGGTTGTGTTATGGTGGGGCTCTTGTCATCATCAGATGCCAAGCTATCTCCTTGCTGGATATGCAACATGTATCTGCAACAGAGTAACATAGTTAATTTAACCGGGTATTTGTGAATTATTGATGAAAACTGGATGTTGCTGCGGTTACCTGCAAGTATTCCAACATTCCTCCTGCATCCCCCATCTGCATATCCTTTGTACGCTTCAATCTAAGATAATTTTACAATCATAAGGAACCAAGCCAACATTTTGAAGGCCACCAAGATGAATCTTAGTTGCTAGTGTCTGTGACTTCAATTTTTTAATACCAAATGGAAGTACAAGTTTATAATTATGGTCTGCCACAAAATCATTGACACAATAGTTACCACTAGGAGTAATTTTGATTGACATGCGTGCAGGAACACAGGTTATTGGGTCATTCTTTTGTCTCTTTATCTTAGCACTTCGCGGGCGGAATCCCTCTTTAGAGCCTACATAAACTCTTGTGGTAACTTTTCTACCAGATCTTTCCTACCATCCTTTCCGGACCCTGAAACCAACATGTACATCATAGTTGTAATAGAATTTCAATGCCTTGTTTTCATTTGCAAAATCCATTCATACTTTTGGCTCCTCTCATGTATATGCATCATCCATTAGTCCCCTAAACTCTGCTTCCGTCTCTTCCTTCAGAATACCTAAACTTGCATACCACCAATATCGCTTGACTGAAATAGACATGATTGCTAATCCTATACAACTTCCATGAAAGAAGATGATTAATCTGACCTTTTAGTATAATCCCCCTTCTTCTCTTACAATGGCCCACCACATGTTATGACATAATTTATTATAAACTGCTTGTATAGGAGCTTAAGGCTTAACCCAATGCTACTGAACCCCAAATTTATTTTCCAAGTAAGCCCTTAAGAGTGTTCTTTGATATGAAATGGTGTACATTAGCATTATTGATTGAGTTGAGATACCATCAGATCAATTTGTTAGTTAGAATATTCTTTTCTGGTTCCACAATCTGCTTCAACTAGGTATTAATAACAAGGTCAGGTATCACTCAGCCACTGAAATTACGAAGGATTATGCTAGTTTTGGATGGGTAATTGCAAAGTGCATTAGAACCAAGTGAAAGAAAAACAAGGACAGATGTTGGATTGATTCTATCTTCAATGATTTTTCTTTTTGTATTTCTATAGGTATCCATGTTGTTATCAGTAATAACTTGGCTGACTTCAAATATGCGAGAACTTTTGGATGTGTCACATCGCTCTGAAAACTGTGAGCGAGGTGAACGCAGCTATATTGACAAGCCAGTCATGAAAATGGTATGATCCTTCCCTCATCTTTGTTTATTTGGGATGTAGTAATCAGTATATAAAGTCCAATGAATTGGTAATATGTAGTGATTAGTATGTCTGAGTCCAAACAATTTGTAATTTGGGGATTAGAATGTATGTAGCTAAAGTCTCGGTCAGTATATAAAGTCTCTTCAGACTGGTCTCTCTCTTGATGTCACGCCCCAGTCCCAAAATATCGAGGGACTGGACACGTGGCAATGGCCAGCAGTACACACCGATGGACAATCCTAATTTAATAGATCCACCGGGGCATACTTAAGCTGTAATACAATAGTCAGGGTATACTATTCTCATCCACAGAAAGAATATATCAAAATCAACAAAAGAAAATATATACATCATCATCAAGTCACAAGTATATAAATCGGGGAACAAACCCAATATAAGTCTGATACAACTGTCAGATACAAGAAATAAGATAACCACAGAAAATACTGAGTATAGAAACAATATATACTCAGAAGATACCCGAAGAGATCACTCATCTAATGGATCTGGTACTGCTCTAGTGCCTGCTCCTGTTCCTGCTTCTGCTCCTGCTAATGCTCCTGTCCTGTATATCTCTGGGTCGAACTCGTCTGCTAATCCTGGGGACATAATCCGGATCCAGGTCCTCAGGGGACATAGCAAGGTACAGAAAATATAAGCCAAAGATAATGCAGTGCAGCAAATAAATGAAATAATAGGATAAATATATAATCAGCTAAGTGATATGCAATATGAGAGTAGCACTAAAACTCAAGCTGAAACTACTACAAGCTCTATGTCGGGGAGCCGGTAGCAGTAATATCATGTGGTTGTCTAACTCAAAGGGAGACTACGACGCCGACATAATATATAATCAACCTGTAGTTTGTGTGACTCTCCCCACCCAATGTAATCATGCATCTCATGTCCACGATGTCTCATGTCCATGCGATACAGGATCATAACTAATGCATCCAGTCATATAATATCTAAGCAAAGGAATAAGTCATGAAAACTGTATCCTATACAGAATCACCATGAATATCTCAGGACGATTCTGTATCATGAATAGTGTCAGGTATCCTGGGTAAAACGTACTTGATAATTCAAGTACGAGAAAGCAAAGGGTCACGATATCCATGTCTATGTGACTTTACACAACTCCGCGTACGGGGTTGGCATCCGACTATAATCGGACGCTAAGTAAGTCACACGGTCCTAGGTCAAGCATGTACAACAAGTATATATATCAAGGAAATAAGTAGCAAAAACTGCAGAGATTGGCAAGGTACACTTGCCTGGGGTTCCGGCTCCAATTGTAGCTCTGACTTCAGTAGGAATTGCAGGGACTGCTCCGGTTGCTGAAACAAACATCACCATCAGATCCAAAAAATATCAATCAGCTAGAAACGCCTGTCCTTGAGTCCAATTTGGAGAGAGGGCAAAAATGATATTTCGGGTCAAGGCGGGATCCATATGTGGGCCGCTTTGCACCAAAAAATGTGCCATGGTCAAAGGTCTCCAAATCTGTCCAACTTAGTGTCAACAAGTCAGGAACGATGATACGAACCCAACGGAACTTTCAGAATTAGATTCTGATGAGCCGATCACAAAATCGCCCGTCCAGTGGAGCCTGTGGGGCCCACGACACACGATTTTGTCAACGTTCTCAGAATCGAACAAAACTTGGCTCACAGGACCAGCGTATTGCTACGAGTCCGATGGCGCAAGTTTTGTCTCGATCCGACGTGTGTACACTAAGTTACAGCGAGAAGCAGAAAGGACGGATACGGGACGGTGTCCGCGGATACGCATTGATTCTGGTGTGCACGCACATCCGATTCAACTTCTGCGAAATCCCGCACGTCCGTATCAATGACGCGCACGTATCGGTGAAGACCGTACGCGACCAAGTCGTCCCGTTTGGCGGGGCGTACTCAGTTCTGGGGTAAAACAGGGCGTTGGTTTTTCTATTTTTGGATCGCGGTTCACGATCACTACAGAACGCGATGCACCGAGCGGGTTGCACGGGCACCGAGAGGGTCACGCAGGCTACGCGATGCAACAAACGGAATCGAAAACAGAGCTACGAGGAGAGAGAAACAGGTACCTGAACAGGGCTCGAGAAACTGTGTTTTCTCGTGTCCGACACGACACGAAGTGTCCGTGTCCGAGTCGGAGTCGAATCCAACCCTAGGGTTAGGGTTTGGGTCTGCGGCGTCCGGAGCTGTGGCAGAGGGAGGCCGGGGGCAGCGGGGCGGCGCTGGCCGGAGACGACGGCCGGGGACGGGGAGAGCTGGGGGCTGAGCAGCCGGCTGCTGCTGCTGCGGCTAGGGCTCCGGCGGCTGCTGCTGGATGCGGCTAGGTCGGGGGAGGAAAGAGGAGGTCGGAGGAGGAGAGGGGCCGGGGCGGCGCAACGTCGGGCGAGGCGGAGCTGGTGGCAGCGAGACATCGGCTGGAGATCTGGCCGGAACGGGGTAAACTTCGTCGGAGATGACAGCGGAGCGAGGGGCGGAGGTGGAAGGGAGAGAGGGCGGCTAGGGTCACCGGATGAGGGTTTTAATAGGGGAGGAGCGGGGAGGCGGTGCGTCGACCGGTGCGGGGAGGTGATGAGGCGGCGGGTGCGGGAAGCCGGAGCGACGCCGGAGAGGCGAAGCGCCACGGCGGTTCAGCCGCCGGAGGAACCGAGGGGTCGGGGCAGTTCAGGATTGGGGGTGCACTGTTCACCCAGGTCGGGTCGGGTCAGAGCGGGTGCGGGTTTGGGCAGACCCGGCCCGACCCGCTAGCTGAGCGGTCCGGTCCAGTTCGATTGGACCGGGTTCAGGCCGGTTCAGCCCGGTTTGAACCCGGTTCAACCCGGTCTATTTGGTTATTTTAAAAATAGGGTTTTTAAGGCTTTTAAAAATAGGTTCGGGGTCCAATAAATTCCCAGAAAATTATTCTATGTCTAGTTTTTCATTTTACACCATAAAATATTATTTTTATAATATTTTAATATTATTAAACCTTATTTAAAAATCATTTAATAATTAAAACACCTTAGTTTAATTATAGAAAAATCCCAGAAAATTCCAGAAAATTGTGAAAAATTCCAAATTAAAAATTCTTGAAAATCAGGGGGTTTACATCTCAGCCAATTAAATTTGTTAGAAAAATATGATGCTAAAATGCTTTTCTATTATACAATGCAATAAAATAGAGCTAATTAATGGGGTTCTGTAAGTTTATAAATTAAGCTGACGACACCTGGAGAAATCACGTACAAGTTTTATGAACGGTGTTTATATTTTCGTGAGCTCCAAAAAGAAACAAAGTACCTTTGTTCCTCCCCCTTCTTTCAATAATATCCGTCATGAAGATGTTGTAGCTAGTTCATAGTTTAATCTTAGCCATATGTTTAATCTATTTAACTTTTCCAATATGTGAAGCATTAACACTAAACAAAATCTATTAATAGGCAGACCCTAAGCTACCCAGCTTGCTAAAGATATTGATATGGGCTCAAAACCAGCTTGATGAGAAGGCTATTTTTCTACGTATTAACGACTTATCCACATCGACACTTGAGGATCTAAAAGTTTGAAGATGTAATCTTTCTGTTTACAACCAGGTCAGTGTGATACTGCTTATGGGGACACCATCGAGAATGTGAATATACTTCCATATAAAAAAACATGCTTTCTTTGCTTTATGAAATTTTACCATCGTGTAAGTAATTTACTTGCTAATTCTCTAACACACAACCTAATTTCACATAGGACTGATGGTAACCATAATTTGTAATACGAGTAAACAAAAAATTTCTAGTTCTATAATCTTTCAGTCTTGGCACATATTCTTAATGCAGCTATAGGAAGCTGCTCTTCTGTGGCTCATGGAAGAAGAGGATTTGCATTTATATTTGTCATTTTTGTCAGGTTTTCTCTTCATTGGCCTACATATATGTAAGTTCTCATTTTTTGTAGTCATCATCATTGTGTCAGTCTCTACTTAATGTGAATAACTTAGTAAGGTACTTGTTATCATGTGTAATGAATATTGAAGAGTTTGGTCAGTCATCATCTCTGTGTTAGTCTCTAAAGACTTAATTGATAACTAAAATATCAAATTCATGTTTGCTATTTACAAAATATGGTAATCGTTATCATGTCTAATGAATATTGAAGAGGGTTCAAGTTCAAGAGATAGGAAATTATTAAAGATGATTCAAGTTCAAGAGAATCTAATTTAAGTAGATTCTGAGAACTGTAGCAAAGTATTGGCGGATGTATCTGTGTGCATACAAGAAATCGAGAGTGCACATATGGATAACAACAAGGATGTGCATAACTACTTATTCTGCTGTTGCAACTATAACTGCCCATACCAGTTCCTGCAGCAGGCAGTGTTTGATGTTGTTGGGTGCTGATTTCTGCTGGACAACAAGAAGCTGTAGTGCATACTGCAAGCAACAACACATTTCAGCTTACTGCAGAGTACCAGAGGATGTACGTATAGGTAGAAATCTAAGTGAAGTATCTACAGACTTGCTAATACAGAAGTAGTAGCAGTACTCGAGAGACATGGGTGTGTGCTAACCGTGTATCTGCCTTGGAATGCAGAGTTGAAACTGTAGTTTGCAGGAAGTATCATGAGTGACACATGAGATATCCAAGTGATTTATGTTTGTAGTATCAGTCACTGTGTATAAGATGTGTGATGTGCAAAAAATCACATATGACTATGTCAAGTGCAGAATTTTGCAGCAGTAATAGGGTGTAGTATATTCACAGAATGTTTGGGTATAGTATCCATGAGTGGGGGTTTAATACACAAGTGTCAACACATGTATCTGTGTAGAATGTGGGTGTATGATGGTCCTAGGTATTAGGTTGGCTGGTAGCAAAGTTAAATGAGGATGAATTGCATTTTCCTTTCGGACATGAACATGCCAGAATAATCTTTAACTATGTTTTGGGTCCTTTTGGAACGTCGCCATGGATGAGCCATATGTTATTGGAGTATCATGGAAGTGTCCTGTCGAATACACCTCGGATATGGATACACGCACAAATACGATTCTTCGAAACGTCGACATTGATGAGCCATATGTTATAGGAGTATCAAGGAAGTATCATGTTGAATACACCTAAGATATGGAAACGCGCACAAATACAGTTTTTTGGAGGAGTAACCATGCAACATAGGTCCTTGACCATGAATGTTAAATTTTTGTCTATTGTCTAGCAATGTATATTTTGTAGATTATGTTTCCATTTTACTAATTATAAATTCTTTAGATTTTAATGACAGTATCCAGTTCTACATTCTTACTTTAGGGGTTAATCCTTTTTTACCGTCACAATATTATTAACATAAAACATATAGCCTGGAACCTTGTCTTTCCTGCCTATTAAGTACACTTAAAGTTTATTTTGTAACTAATACAAAATATTGACTTGAGTCTTGATGCAAGGCAATCACTAATATATAATAATATATTAAAAAATTGACCACATACAAAATTACAAATATACCCCTATATGGAAAAGTGGTAGTTACAATCTTACTCTCCTTAGAAAAATTGTGTCCTTGAAATTAAGGCACCTCGCCCCTCTCTCTTTGGGCCAGTCATAACTTATTCATCAAAAATTTTACTACGGTCAACCCCCAACAATCATAGTCCAAGAAAGTCCTATCATATAACATACAACTCTAAAACTCTATGGAAGGAGTAACCACACATGGTTATAGTCTCTAGCGATCATGAATTGCAATTCTCATTAAGGGTTTCTATTGTCTATACTATAGCATGCATTATTAAGGCAACTATAATATACTAGGTTTCACACAATCAATAGATAAAAGGAAACGGAATTTGCTAACCCAACACCTGTAGCGTCGGTCTCCTCGACCCTTATTGCAAAAGCCCTGCCCCGTTGAGGTGTCTCCCTCTGCTGGTGCAGGAAAAATTGATATGCCACAGGTGGCCTAGTTCATATCTCACACCAAGCATTCACTAACATCTACCTAGCCGAGATTATTTAATATCGAGGGTTACTAATTACTAGTGGTATACTATGGTTCTAGGTCATGGATACTCTTAACTCACTAGCACACACTACCCAGGGTACTACATGAACACTCCTAAGATACTATATTCTGTCTCAATTCTTGCAATCACCTAGGAATTGCTTAACCATTCTCTTGCAATGATCATTTGTACTCTTACTCTCAACTACCCCTGTATCTATATTAACTGATACACCAATTTAATATTATCAAACAAGATATTTACTTCTACTAACCCAATACTCAGTTTTACTCTGATATACCCTAGACACTAGTACAGTCTAGGCACTTTTGATGCTGAAACACTGACTTCCTAACTACACATAACATGGGCTCTTAATGTTCTAGGACACAAACTTCTTAAAACTCACAACAACTCATCACACCCTACCACCACTCTTTACACTAACTTGCTCACTAGATAATCCCATCACACTCACTAGAATTTATAATCACATGCATCTAATGTCATGACCCGTACCCAAAAATTGGACATGAGTCATGGGTACGTCCAGCCTATGCTACAGCATCGGCGGTAGAATGATGTCTAGGTCCAACATAGCTATCTATCAATGATATTAAACCTATCAACATGTCTCCACTCCAAATAGAGGAAAATAATATACATATAATCATCAAATCACAATATACTCAATCACAATAACTAGAAGGAAGGTAAATGGCACGATAAAGATGTAAAAAAACAGAAGGCAAAATAATATATGTCTAACAAAACAGAGTCTAAGAGTCTAGTTATCTCAACACAATATAAGTCTCAACATAATACAACTCAATTCTCAAAGTTTGGAATAATCTAATACATAAATAAACTAGGCTAAGTGATGTCTAAACAACTGCGGGTGGTATCTCCTCCAGATGGAGTGGCTCCTCTGGAATCTTCGGGATATAATCGCCATCCACTCCTGGGACATAATGGGTAAGACAGAAGTCCTCAAGATCCTCTGAAAAATGTTATCCAGTCAAGATAGGAGCGAAGCACAAATACTAACAGCGATTCCAATTATATTAATAAAAACTATAAAGCAGTGAGTACGAAATATACATGATGGAATAAAATACTAGAATTTAAGGAAGACTAGGGAGACATGTAATCATCATATAAAAATAACTAACAGTGAACAGATATATGTGAATGCTAGAAATAAAAGTACTGGAGCAAGTATAGAAATACTGGCTAAGTGTCGTGAAATATCAGTTTGCTATGTGATTGGCTTGGGACTAGATCAGGCTTGTTATATATGATTGGCTATGATACATGTGAGGTCAGGCTAACCATCTAGTTAACTATGATACGGGCAAAAGTTAGGCTAATTATATATAACAGGCTATGAGGCTTGTAAATGGTCAGGCTACACCCTACATGATGTGGGGGATGAGTTATGATGCATGTAAGGTGGGGTATGATCACATAACTTGTTAATATTTTCCGTCCCTAGTACGATGAATTCCAATCATGACTCCTTATGACAGGTATATATGATACTGGTCCGTGTATCCACTGTGTCAGAATCATGTATATACTGCAACTAGAATCACAATAATGATCAAAATAATAAAAACTGTCAGAGAATGTACTCTCATGTGTTTATGGGCAATATGTGAGGATCAATATCCAAGATGGAGTCACTCTGATCTAAATATCAAATATTAATATCAATTGGTGATCTTGAATGATAAATAATTCAAACTAGATAAACACATAATTTTTAGGTCCAACTAGGTTGACTAGGTCAATACCTTACTACTCTAAGTCAGTCTAGTCAATAATAACATAATACTAACTAGTTGATCATTCTAAAGATACTAAGCTTACACCAGTTGATACCTTAACTAATAATTTAATACTACTCTGATAAACAGAACATTACTTCAATACCTTAGCTATATTAGTACTAAATGATACACAAAACCCTTTGCCTCAATGCTACAGGTAGTTACCTTACTCATTTGGACATCAACTGCCAACGAAACTGAACTAAACTCAGCAACTTGACTAAACATACAATTTTTAGCTGATATATCAATTGAAACCTCATACACTTACCATCCAATCCCTCACATAAACACACATATGAGGGATACTAACTGACACACACTAAAGCAGCTACTTAATACTTCATAGTCACCTACACTCACTTGATGCTACATGTCAGACCCCGGCCCCGACGGCCGCCCGGACCACCGCATCCTCCGTCGGGGCCGGAGGGCCGGACGCGAATCACCATACCTTGGTGCACCGGACGCGAATTACTGTGCCTCGGCACCTCCCGACGGGGCACGCATGGCCCGTTTGATACCGGGACGTGATACCGTGCGAGCCTGGGGTTGTGCCCGCACAAGGCAACATCATTTAAGTTTGTTTGGCTATCATCGCATCAATCAAGTACGCAGCAGAGGGACATTGTTGCAATGCAATACATTTAGCCAACTGAGTATTCGGGGCAAATCGAGGGATTGGGTTTCTCTTAGCAAAGGCATCATTCTATATATTATGCCCCTTTATACGATATCATTCAAGAGGCAATCGAAACCAGAATTTTTGGATCTTAGGGATGGAGGCACGCCTATCGCTCCCTCGGACGATCCAGTACCTGCAAGCAAGTAAACTGTTGGTGGGTCAGCACTTTCATAAGTACTGGTGAGATAAAACAACTGAACAGAAGCAAGCATTCACCAAAACCAACACTAAGTAATCATTTTATAAAACATAACATTACTAGTGATCTTTCTAGTTTTACCTATATTCATTTCATGCAGTTCGATAGCAGAGTCATATTACTTCCTTTATAAAACATCTTTTAAAACAGAGTTTCATATTGAATAAGCAAGCAAGCAAGACAAGCCGTTCATTCTGTTTCAGGGTGTGCATAGCGTATCTTGTGAGTTATACTCAAGGACTCTAGGGACAAATGCACAGCTAGACACAAATGCATATCTTAGTGGCAGTCCTCTATCCAAGCCAACACAATGAACTAGCTATATGCAGTGCGGTCCCCGAGTATCTCAGGATCGGTAGTTGTTGGTCCAGCATACCAATGACTCATTTATCTGATGCTAAATGCAGCTGTGACTCATGGTTTCTTTCTACTATCTCTGTAGCAGCCGTGACATGTGCAGTTCAGCTCTCCACCAATAGTCATTGTCCGACCGATGCGAATGCATAAAAATACTATCAAATAAACTTTAGGATGCAGACGAGACGAACCATCAGACTATATTCTTGTTGCGGGGGCAAGCTGCCTTATCTTTGAACACATTTAGGCACACGATATGATTCTCTCGGAGCATAGGCGATAGTGAACATGTTCATGCAAACACATACTTAGACAAGCATTTCAGGATTCTTAGTTAAGCAGACATGTTTGTTTCAAAGACAAGCTAGGTAAGTTCGTTCATTAACATGCAAGGTAGGTTCTATCATTCTCTTATGAAAACAAGCAAGCAAAAACTCAAATTTATTACTAAGGGTTGCAAGAATCAGAGAACGAAGTTTTGCCCACTCACCTTGATACATAATGCCGACGCGGAGGGGGACATTACACTCCACTGCCACTATTACCTTAGTATTAGTTACTCCTATACCTAATACATACCCAGCTACCTTCATGTGCAAAAACCTACATGGACAACAAGTCTATGTGCTTGCAGTACACATGCCCGTGCACTGACTTGCTCACCCATGCACGATGCACTCATACATGCACACACACCCAATTCTACTTACTGATGCTATTGTTGTTGTTTTAACTGCTCAAGCAACTGTTAACTTGATGTTCCTCATGCTCACAGTCTAAGCTACCTTCTGTTACTACTTTCATTAACCCGACTCCTTAATACTCACACTCAAGGAACCAACCCGATACTTACATATACAGGTAACTGAAGTTACCCCTCCCTCTCACTGCTAATTGAAACCACAACCCAAAGCAATGATCACTTAATGACTGCACCTCATAACAGGAATTTCCTAACTCTTCTACTCCATTTCAGTATTAACTGATACCACTACAACTGAACTCTTCCTCTGATACTCAACATTAGATACTAATCACACAATAAGGATGTTGGTATTAGGCCTAGCCAGAATTTAGTGATGCCAAGTTCTTTGACACCTACAGCTATCTACACACACCTCATGACCTACGTACACCCTCTCCTCTTGAGCATTCATACACATACCCGTGTGTGCCACCTGCTACTTTTTGATACCCCATAAACAGTTTACAACTCCTCTCCTTGTTCCTCTGCTACTGATGCTTATTCCTTGCTCATGCGGGCCACACACAGGTTGCATGCTAATAAAAAACTGACACAGGTTCAGGTCAAGTATTATGTTGCCAAAACAACAGCCTCTCCCTTTACCTTTGCTGTTCAGGCAAGTTACCGTTGTACACATGTGCACTGCAGTCCAGATTTAACCCATCCCCCTCCTCTCATATGCATATCACATCCTTGCATTGCACCCAGTCCCATCAAGCACACACACCACTTATACATACACCAATACAACATTAATACCCTATCACACTTAATAAATCAAATTCAATACATCTACCTACCCAAACACCAGTGCACACAAGGAACTGCTGCACACAGGGAACCCGATCCCTTACTGTCAATATGCAATGTCACACCTCTCTCTTGCTTGTATATGCACAAACATACACACCATACACTAGAATACACACCTTAAACACGTATACATATGTTTATACATCTAATACTATACATACACACACAATATGATACTATGGATATGTGCGCACCCTATTGGTCATTTTATCAAGGACCTTGAGTGCACAAATATGATACTCTATGATACACCACCAATCTTCATGACAAGCCCCCCAATACTCTATTAATATTACCAATACATATTAAATACATCTATTTATAACTATAATGATTAGTTAAAATAAAGAATAGAGAAAGCATACCCATGAACACAAAAATCCTAAATATTCACACAATACCATGAAGAAAATACTATAAAAATTAATAGAGAGTCATTCTCCCCCCTTTTGGGCATTCCTAAACTATGGGTGGGCTCCTAATGGTCCACAAAATAATAAAAACTTAATTTAAAAGAAATATTTTAGAATTTTATCTCTTGGAAGATGGATTCCCAATGCAAAATCAAGGGTTATCTAGCCAAGCTTCTTCTTCTCCAATGCTCCTTGAGACCTAAGCTTCTAGGCTTTTTAGATGAGAGAAATGTGAGGGATTTGGGATTAATTTTCTAAAATTTGGTAGAGAAATGAGGGTGGTTTAGGGAAGAACTCAATCTAGGGTTTCATGAACATTAAATGAAGCTTGAGGGAGGCTCCCCCCTCCTTATTGGGCCGGCCAAGTGAGCCATAGGTCTAGCTAATGTTGTCATGCCCCGATTCCCAAAGTACGGAATCTGAGTTCAATAATACATCTCCGGACTACGCACCTATATAATATTTTAGTAACATCCTTGCGATTGTCGCATATAGGTTCTAGGATAAAGTACAAGATAATAAAGGTACATTCTAAAATATCCATATATTATACATTTCTTATTTACATAGACAAGTCTTCTTCCAAAACATAATTTACATATTCAGCAAAAAAAGAAGTAAGCTGACTATCCCAAAAGTTGTCTTCCATCAACCATTAACTTCATCGATACTATATAGAGGTAGTATTTCCTCCCCATCTTCTTCATTTCCTAGTGAATAAAAATTAGGTCGTCAGAACGACTAGCAAGCCCTTATATCAAGAACAGACAAATAATAAAAGTGAAATTTTAAGAGAAAATTATATCCGAAGATAAAAATAGAAAACTGGTATGGAAAGTTGAGAAAAATTATTTTTTGAAGATTTATAGTATAAACTTGAAATATGAGGTATCGTATTTCTAACTAAACCTATTCTACAAAGTGTCCAAATCACAGTCACAAACACAATTCACAATACAAAAATCCAATATGCAAATACAATTTAGAGCACACTTTTGGATCACCATCAACACAATTACCTCTTCAAATATATATATATATATATATATATATATAACAAATATGTCACGTCCCAATTTTTACTATTTCGATAATCGTTCCCAGGACGTGATGCCGTATTCATGTGAACATGCAACATTATTATTATGTGATCTTTCTATCTTGCCTTAGTTCAATTTTACAATATGCGATGGAATAAAATGACATAACAAAATTATGCCACCGCTCATTGACTTTTACCTGCACCATCTTAACCCCCTGTACACAACTTACCATGACCTTTCCTACCACAAAGACATAGTTAGTTTGCACAGTTTAAATATACATAAAAATCACTATCATGATGAGCCATCATGGACTATAGTCTGGGTAGACGATGATGCTTGCAACGCAGGTAGCGAGCCCTGCTATAAACTCTCGTCTCACCCGTGCTAAGTTGCTAGCATGACTAACTGTTGTTCCGTCCGGGATGAATCGGCCCCGGTGTCCTAGCGACCGTTCACAGAAACTATGTACCATTTGCATAAGTTGTCCATGACAATTGACGATCTAAATACTAAGTTAACACACGAAGCATTTCAAGACATCAGAATTAATATAACGACTTTAGCACAGTGAGATGGCATAGTCTACCTGCTGATGTGATAATATTACAAATTATATACTACACATTGAACAGTTATAGATGAATAAGTTCTAGCTACAACTGAAACATAAAATAGATATATGCATAGCAGACAAGAAAGCAACAATATGATCGTACAGTAATTTTATGTGACAAGCATTAAGTGTTTGAAGTCTACTTCTTTTTATCTTGACTCAATTTTATTATTATGGTATCGTTGATCGGAACACACAAACGAGTCAGATTATTAAGAATGAAGACTTGGAAGAAGGATGCTAATCGGAAGTAAGGCCACCCACAAGTTGGTGAATCGGGGAAAAGAAAGAAAAGATCTTTAGGACTCTGCTCGCACGTCGCTTACACGATCACTTGCACTCATCAACAGATGATCAATATCTTTTTACCTCGGTCTCCCAGAGTTCGATAGAAAATACGAAGTTCAAAGAACGAAGACAACAAAATCTATCACAACCGTTCAAGAAGACGCAAGTCATAAAACTAACGAGACAGCAACCAAGCAACATCAAAAACAAGCAAAGAAACCATCTAAATGGAAAGGCCCCTCGCGACTCTGCCCCTGAGTCCTTCCTTGAGGCACGATCCGCTGAATGTGGGACTTGATTCTGAAGAAACAAATCCATAATGAGGAAAGGATCTTGATTCAATATGTCCAGATTGAACGATACCAAGTATTTCTTAGCCGCACTCCCCGAAAAGGGGGAATGGGATACTACATCTTAACCAAATAATAAAAAGTTTTATTCTCGAAACTTCGAAATGGAACCTATCCCCAAGAAAATAGGAAGCTTTTTTTCATGTCTGATTCGAGTTCCTAGGTCGACTCCTTGACCGCGTAGTTCTGCCAAAGAATGCGTACAAGCGAGATCGTGCGATTCCGTAGCTGCTTTCCTTTTCGATCCAAGATCTGAATGGGCTCTTCGACGTACGATAAGTCTGCCTGCAAATCCAGCTGACCAAAATCTACCACGTGGCTCGGGTCATGCACGTACTTCCTAAGCTGTAACACTTGGAATATATCATGCACGTTTGACAGGGCTGGTGGCAATGCAATTTGATAGCCAACTAGAGCGACTCGCTTGAGGACTTCGACCGGGCCGATGAATCTCGAAATTAACTTCCTTTTTACTCCGAATCTTATGACTCCTCGCATGGGCGAGACCTTCAAAAATACTTGGTCACCTTCGAAAAACTCAAGGAGTTATTGGTGAATGTCGACAAACTCTTCTGCCGGCTTTGTGCAACTTTTAGTCGCTCTCGGATCAACGGAACATTTTGGACTGTTTGTTCAACTAGTTCCTGCCCAAGTATTTGACGCTCCCAAATTTTATCCCAACAGATCGGTGACCTACACTTTCGCCCATAAAAAACCTCGTACGAAGCCATTTAGATGCTGGACTGGTAACTGTGGTTGTATGCAAATTTGGCCAACATTAGGTGGACATCCCAACTTGAATTTGAATCGGTCGCACAGAGACGCAGCATATCTTCGAGCACGAGATTCACTCGCTCTGTTTGGCCATCGATTTGAGGATGGTAGGCTGAGATGAACTTCAACTTGGTCCCCATCGCTGACTGAAGGTTCTCCCAGAAATGTGATAGAAATCGTCCGTCCTGATCTGATACAATAGAAACGGGTACTCCATGTAGCCAAACTATCTTATCAAGGTAGGGCTGAGCGAGGCGATCGATGCTCTATGTAACTTTAATGGCAATAAAGTGCGCTGACTTAGTTAACCGGTCGACGATGACCTAGACTGCGTCGTTCCCCTGTTGCGTCTTTTGCAGGACAACAATGAATTCCATGCTTATGTGCCCCATTTCTATTCCAAAATAGCAAGATTTTGCATCTCCCCGTCCGTTCTTTGATCTTTTGCTTTCACCCTCTGACAGATTATGCATTGCGACACGAAGCGCGCCACATCTTTCTTCATGCCATGCCACTAGAAGACAGTGGGAAGGTCTTTATACATCTTCATGCTCTCGGGATGGACTGTGTAGGCTGCAGAGTGAGCTTTCGCAAGGATCCCCTTTCTGAGTTCTGTGTCATTGGGGACGCATAGACTCCCTTCACTCGCAACACTATATTCTCATCCACTGTAAAGCCTTTTGTCTTTCCTGCTAGAATCTGCTCGTGTATTTTGTTTAGGAATGGGTCATCACTCCGAGTAGACGTGACTCTCTCTAACAATTTGGGTACAAAGTGCATCTGAGCAACTCGCGCGTTGTGGTATCGAATTCGGAGTTCAATTTCTATTTTCTCCAAGTCTCTTTGTAACTTGCGATCGACGGACAGTGATCTCGCAAATACTTGACTCAACGCATCCGCTATAATATTTCTCTTGCCAGATTTGTAATCGATCGTCAAGTCATAGTCTTTGATCAATTCTTGACAACGTCGATGCCATAGGTTAAGGTCCGTTTGGGTGAATAGGTATTTCAGGCTTTTGTGGTCAATATAAATTTGACAAGCCACTCCATAGAGGTAGTATCGCTACAATTTTAGCGCGAATACAATTGTCATTAGTTCTAGGTCATGTATAAGATAATTTTTCTCAATTTTTTTCAGTTGCCTTTATGCGTAGGCTATCACCCTATCCTGCTGTATGAGTACGCACCCCAAGCCCAGCCCTGACGCATCGCAAAATATTTGGAATCCGAGGTCTCGTCTGGTAGTGGAAGTATTGGAGTAGTGGTGAGGCATTTCTTTAACTCTTCAAACGAGGCTTCGCAGTCGGCAGACCCCTCGAATGTGACTCTCTTCTGCGTGAGGCGAGTCAGAGGTAATGCTAACTTGGAAAAGTCTTTTATGAACCGCCTGTAGTAGCCCGCTAGCTTGAGAAAGCTTCGAATCTCGATGATGGATGCAGGCCGCTTCTACTCGACGATGGCTTCAACTTTCTTTGGATCGACTGAAATGCCTCCCAAAGAAATGATATTCCCGAGAAAAGATATATTGCTCATCCAAAACTCGTACTTACTCAATTTTACGTATAGTTTGTTGACCCGAAGAGTCTGTAGCACGGTCCACAAGTGCTTTGTATGTTCTTTCCTATTCTTCGAGTACACCAAGATATCATATGAACACTACTACAAACTTGTCGAGATACGGCGGGAACACATGATTCATTAAATCCACAAAGGCGGTAGAGGCATTGGTCAGTCGTAATAGCATTACCAAAAACTCATAGTGGCCGTAGCGAGTGCAAAAAGCTGACTTCGGTACATCGTCCGGCTTGATCTTGAGTTGATGATAACCCGAGAGAAGATCAATTTTTGAAAATACCGTCGTGCTTGTAGTTGATCAAAGAGGTTGTTGATCCTGGGAATGATGTACTTGTTTCGAACAGTGGTCTTATTCAGTTCATAATAGTCTATGCAGAGCCACATCGAGCTATCTTTTTTTTACAAAAAATAAAGGCGCGTACCATGAAGACACGCTCGGACGAATATACCCACGATCTAACAATTTCTGTAATTGGACCTTTAACTCTTTTAGTTCTGCAGGGGCCATTCGATACAGAGCTTTGAAAATTGGCTGAGTCTCTGAAAATGTATCTATAATGAACTCTATCTCTCGGTCGGACAGCATGCCAAGCAACTCTTCTGGAAACACATCAGAGAATTCTACCATAACGAGAATAGACTCTACGTTTGCACAATCTCGCTGAGTGTCTCGAACTGATGCCAAGTACCCTTCACAGCTAGAATGTATCATCCGTCGAGCAGACATTGAAGAAATAACCATACATGCATTCGATGCTGGACTGCACGTATAGCAAAATTTGATCTCACCAGGTAGACGAAACACAACTTTTGTTCCTGCACAATCAATTGTAGCCGAGCAAGCGCTGAGCCAATCCATCCCCAGAATGATGTTGTAGTCCCTGATGTCTAAAGACTATCGCAACGAGTGACAATTTTTTTCCTCCGATGCAAATATAACCGTCACGACAAACTAAGCAAGCTGGTAAATCAACGATACCATAATAATAAAATTGAATCAAGATAAAAGAAGTAGACTTGAAACACTTAATACTTGTCACATAAAATCATGGTACAATCATATTGTTGCGTACTTGTCCGCTATGCATGTATCTATTTTATGTTTCAGTTGTAGCTAAAACTTATTCATCTGAAACTGTTTAATGGGTAGTACATAACTTGTAAAATGATCACATCTGCAGTTAGACTATGCCATAGCACTGTGCTAAAGTAGTTATGTTCATTCTGATATCTCGAAATGCTTCGTTTGTTAACTTAATATTTAGATCGTCAATGGTTATGGATAACTTGTGCACAAGTTATATAGTTCCTGCAAATGGTCGTCGGGACATAGGTGTAAAACCCCCTAATTTTAAATATATTAATTATTTAATTAATTATTTAAATTAATTGCATTATTTCTTAGTTAATTAGAAAATAGAATTTAATTGAATTAATTACTAGGTAAATACTCATCTAGAATTTAAGGAACAAAACTACTATTATATTTTATTTTATTTAAGAAAGTCTTGTAAAAGGATGATAGAATTTTAGAATGTACTAATAAAATTTTCTGAAATTTTTTTATACCGTATATACATATATAAATAATAGTATTAATCAGAAAAGAAAAAGAAAAATCTTAAAACAAACAAATAAACAAAAACCTTAAAGCCCTAAGCCTAATTCCCTATATCTAAGCTAATCCCCTCTCTAAACAATTAAACTCTAAATCACAGCAGCCTTCCTAGCCTTAAACCATCATATTATAATAACCCCATAGTAACCCCAACCCCCTGCGCGACCCGCGACCCAGGTCCCCTCACAGTTTCCCTCTATATTTATATATACATACTATATTATAAACCCTAACCTAGCCGATGTCATCTACATCCCAACGCCGCCGATCTCCAATCGCCTGCACCACCGTGAAATGGCCGGAGAATCGCCGGCCGGCCGCAACCACGTCACCCGCACGAGCGTCCGCGACAGAATCGAGCAGCAATGTGCCCTACTTCACGCGTTGTTTTCCGACTCATCGCTCGACCAATTTCTGAACCGTCTTTACCGGTATGTTTACAACCTATCCCCCTCTCAACTCTGTAAATTAGTTTCCATCGCACAGCTCTTAACACTAGGTAGAAATCGAGGCCAAGTTGAAAAAAAACTACATCTTTTAAACTGCTGAAAACTATTTCAATGACCTATGTTTAGAGACATCCAAATTTAAATACAGAGATTATTTTTATGTGAAGACTATATAATCGAGATTATTTTCTGTTAATTAGATTATTTTATTTTTAAATGTAGAGATAAACTGGGTTAAAAATTCATGAAAAACTTATTTTTAAAACTTTAGAAATTGCGATACAGAGTGTGCCCCTCCAAACGGGACCGTCCCGTCGCATACTAATTACACCGAAAGGCGCGTATGGTATGTCCTGAAGTGTGGACTTTCGCAGAAACTGATTTGGACGTGTGTGCGCGTTGGAATCAACCTGTATCCGTAAAAAGTCCCCTTATCCTGACTTTTGTAAAATACCGCATCATTTTGTGTACGCTTGTTGGAATGCGACGAAACTTACACCATTGGATTCGTGGTATCATGCTGGTCCTGTGACCCAAGTTTCACGCGATTCCGACACAGTTGACCAAGCCGCTTATTTGCGGGCCCTACGGTTGACTTTAAGAGCGAATTTGTGTTCGGCTCACCAGAATCGAAAAATGGATATTCCGTTGAGTTCGTATTAACGTTTAGAATTTGTTTGGCCTATAATTTGTCCCATTTAGAGACCTTTATCCTTGGCACACGTGTCGGTGCAAAGTGGGCCATATGTGGACTCCACTTTGACCCAAAATTATCGTTTTGCCCCTGTGTCCAAATTGGATGAAAGGATAGTATTTTCTAGCTATCTCGCTGATTTTGGAAATGTTGGTGATATTTATTTCAGCATCCGGAGACATTTATTCGGAGGCCATTGTTTCTGATCCTATGTACTTGACGTCTGGACGCTTACAATATACAGATTTCTTGCCAGGCAAGTATACCTTGTCATTGTACTATAATTTATATTTCATATGATATATGTATTTTATTTTTGTCCATTTAGTTTATATATTTTAACTACTATATAAACTGCACGTCCAAGGATAACTTGGGTTCAACGACGGTGGTGTCGTATTCTGTTTTATTATATATATGCATGTTGACCTAGTTTATGAGACCACCCCATTATCATGAGGCATTCTTATATTTCATTGGCCATGAAACTGTTATTACATGAGTGTGAGTCTCATGTAGGACATGTACTTGCGTATTCGGCTGGCCAATTGTACGTATAGGACGTGCGACGGATAGGGATAACTGATGATAAAAATTTGTATGCTAGAAGACATGGAAGTTATTTAGAGGTATCATCGTGTCATGGATGTGACATGCTTAGAGAATGGGATGGAAAGAACAACAAGTAAGGCATTTGGGCTCATTTGCACTTTTCTTGTGTAACCCGTATGCTCTGCCGGAGATGCGCGGTCATGATGACCCTTATATTATTACCTGGCGGCCTCTGAGTTTTAAAAAATGCCATGCTTTGTAGGCCCCTGAATCTCTAAGAGAATCATGCCAATCCCATTTTGGCCATATAGCCCACTTGTTGGAAAGTTGTTCTCAACGTGCATTCACATAGATGGTTAGGCGACCCCATTGGATGTTTACTTTCAGTACTATATTGGCATGCTTCTATGTATCTTGGTATGTCCCTTTGAGGAGCTGGTCCCTTTCCAGGTATAGACGTACAGGATTATCCACAGGAGTACGGACCCGGACCTGACGCTTCATACTAGACTGAGGAGGTCTTACCTTCAGAGTACCTTTGATTCATCGCAGCTGATGGATATTCTAGTTGCTATTTCCTTTATTAACATTTATCTTATATTAGAGTTGATCTCTTTTCTCATTTAGTAGTTTTTAGTATAGTCGATTGGTAGTTGATTGTTTCCACCCGACTATCATTCATTGATACTTCGTACTTGAGATTCAGTTATTTATTTCCTATTTCTTTATTTATGCTGTGGATGAGAGATAGATTGTGTGTGACTTGTGTTGACAGTATATTACCACTTGTGGATTTGATATTCATAATACAGCGTACGTATGTGTATGATTTCTATATATTGGAGTCGCCATATACATACGGCTAGCATGTTGCGTATTCCTAGTCCTATATATTTTGGGACTGGGGCGTGACATGTTTTTGTGGTGGCCCATGCAGGTCCTCGAATATATTGTCTCAGTTACGTTCCTGTACCGAACAAGCCTGTGTATAGGAATATAGTATAGGATCTCATCCACGCTTGACTAAAACTCATCTTCTCTTTCAACCTTCCTATTTAAAATGCTTGCATCCTGTTTGATTCATGTACTCCTTCTAATCGTTTCGTCCACCTCTTGCGGAGAGACGGATTTGCGTAGTGGATGTACTACCGCCGGAGGCGACACACCTTCAGGAGTCAACGGCCAAAATCGAGGGGAGGCCTTGACGACTCCTAGACTTCCGGGGTCGGATGGACAGACTCACAATCCAGTTCCATCTGATCTTCCCGCTTCACCTAATTGGACATTTTCAGCTTCATCGATACCACAGGATGGTCAGACACAGCCGTTCTAATTCTTCCAAATGATGATGCAGGAACAGAGACAGCAGGCGGCCGCAATGGCTGTAGAGCATAGGCAGCAAGCGGTAGAGCAGAGGCAAGAATTTCTGGAAGCACTTGAGAGAATGGCTGCACAGGCTTATGTACCTGCTCAGGCAGTAGTTCCAGTACCGCGAGATGGAGTTGGTTCTGTCAAGGACTTTGTACAGATGGGCCCTAAGCCGTATAAAGGCACCGAGAGCCCAGAGGAGATCACAAACTGGATTACCCACACCAAGAAGTTATTAGAAGCATCACAGCTGCCTACAGATCTATGGATGAAAGGCGTAAGGACGCAGCTAGATGGTAACACTCATCACTGGTGGGAATCAATGGAGCACCAGTTGGGTACGTGTCATTCTTGGGAAAAATTCTTGGAGTGCTTTGAGAGGAAGTACTTCCCGGACACTGTAAGGGATGCATTTTACGATCAGTTCCTCCATCTGGAGCAGGGGAACAAGACAATTGACGAGTATGATGCAGAGTTTAGTCGTCTTAGTAAATATGGCATTGCCCTGATACCGAATGACTTGGAGAAGGCTAAGAGGTTTCACCGTGGACTGACTCAGGAGCTCCAACACTACACTAGCTCACAGTCCCGGATCTCTTATGCCGAATTATTGACAGAAGCTAGACTACAAGAGACCATCAGTAAGGTAAAAGGAGGTCAACTAAAGACACAACAAGGACTACTAAGGACACAGCAAGGAGGGCCTATCAGACGTCCTTTGGCACAGCAGCAGCAGCAGCACAGAGCAAGACCGTACCAGATTCTGGAGAAGCCCCCTGCAATTATTGTGGGAGACGTGGACATATTTTTAGAGACTGTCGGACTCGCTTAGGACAATGTATGAGGTGTGGTTCCGGACAGCATATGGTGAGAGACTGTCCAATGCAGCAGACATTGACACTTCCACCGCCAATACAGAGGCTAGCACTTCCCGTACTGAAGCCAGTTCAGCAGATGACTAGACCAGAAGCACCTCGACCCCCAGCAGCCGGAGGATTTCAGCGAGAACAACCGCTACCTACTCAGGAGGATCAGTTCACGAGGGCCAGACATGGACTACCACAGAGGAATGGACAAGCTTTGGTACTAGAAGTGGATAACATGGAACATGAGATTGATGTTATAGCAGGTATTAATCTTGCTTTTACTTTTTCTGCTGTGACATTATTTGATACGGGAGCCACCCACTCGTTCATATCTTCTAGTTTTATTACCAAACCCAATATTGCCACTACACCTTTACCTAGTTGTGTTAGAATTCTCACCTGAGGAGGAGTTGTACCTGTTAGTCGGATTTGTAGATCGTGTCCGGTAGTGCTTCGTGGCAGAGAGATAAATTCCCGATGTCACGCCCAAGTCCCAAAATACGTAGGACCAGGAACATGTAAGCATGTTAGCCGTATGTATATGGCAACTCCAATATATAGATACCATAATACACACGTATGCTGCAGTATAAATATAAACTCACATGTGGTATACATATTATCACAAGTCACCGATATACTAAATCTCATCCACACAATAAGTCACAAAAGAAAATAACTAAACTGGAATAATGAGTCTGAATAATCCAAAACTAATAGTTGGGTGAAGACAAATCCACTACCAATGACTATATCAAAACTAGAATGAGAGAGGAGGGTAATCTCCAATATAAGATAAGGTGATGGCATAAGTGTATCAGCGAAGCGATCCATCGCTAGAGATAATCAAAGATGCTCCGAAGGTAAGACCTCCTCGAAAGAGATAAGTAGTAAGTCCTGATCCATGCTCCTACGAATATCCATGAACATCTACACCTGGAAAGGGACCAGGTCCTCAGAGGGACGTAATAAGATACATAGAAGCAAGTCAATTTGAATACAGTAAACATGTATAATATTTGAAAATATATAAGTACGCTGTACAAGATAATCTATATGAATGCAAATAAGGACAACTTTTTGATTTATGGGCAAGGGTAGGCTACTCGATCTAAGCCTCACAACTCACACACCTGTCTAGAATATCAGAAATCGACATACCTCGGGGGTAGCGACCAGCGCAAGAAATCGACATACCTCGGGGGTAGCGACCAGCGCGACACACTCCCGTAGTGCGAGCTAGATACTACGGTTTACCAGAGTGATTAAAGCCCATACGCCTACTGATTGTCCTTTCCTGATACTAAGTGTCATGTGTGTGTCAATATATCTAATATATAGTAATGACTGAAAGAAACTACACATGCAATGAATATACAGAAATGTAATGTATATACAGAAATATAATAAGCATTCAAAATATTGTAAGCAATTTGGCAAGGTATCTTGCCTGGTCTGAAAAAGAATGAAGTCCCAACTCAAGGCGTCGTCCGATCTACCCGGCACATAAATTAAACAAGTTAGGTTACAAAAGTGGGTGAATATTTTTCTCAATTTTAATCTATTTTAATTCTGAATAAAATAACCTAAAATATTATTTTAATCTTATTATAATCTGATTTTATTGTTAAACCCTAATTTTGGTCCAAAGAAAGTCAACTTTACGGATTTGTGATCCGTGGCACGTAAATCGAGGCAATCCGTTGACCAAAAAGTCAACCGACTCAAATTCTAAATTTGTGTGTAAAATACTATAGATTTTAGCGCTACATGAATGCCGGAATTGACGGTTTTATAAAATCACAAGTCGGTAAAGAGGGCCACAAGGGCGAATATATGATAGTTTTCGGTGATTTCCTATTTACATCTACGTTGCACAAATTTTACAGTAGACTAAACTTATATATTAAATTCTGGAAATATTATTTTATATAATTTCATTGTGTCAAATTTCCGAAACTTTAAATGGTTCGTAATTCCGAATTCGGAATCTCCCGAAATCTCAAAAATACGAAAACGAGTCTAATTTCGGACAACTGGCACTTTTAGAATTTTTTGAAAAATATAGGTTCTAAAATAATTATAATAATTTATATATTCAGAAAACTAACCTTGATATGGTTCTAAAAAAAAAACTGGAGCGCATTTGGAGTCCGGAGATAGGAGATATCGTCTATTTAAGTCGTCATAACTACTAGAAAATGAGGCTGAATTTATGACGAATTTTGACTGTTTTTAGACGAAAATGAGAAAAATTTGGGGAAAAAAAATGAAGGATGAGGTATTTATAATGGTGGACACTACTTAATTGAATATGACTAGGATTGACTAATTTGGATATGATTAGGATGAGTTTAAATAAGGATATGATATGCATGAAGTTGTTTTCCTATTAGGCTCAAGATTTGAATTAATTTAAAATAGAGTTTAAATTTATCTCAATAATTTATAATATTAAATAGAATTAAATATAATACAAATAATTTATATATAATCTTATTAATATCTATTAACAATAAATTAGCATCTATCTAATATTAAGACTATATATATCCAAATAAATTCTAAATAATTTCAAAAATCTAAATAAATTTCTTAAAATTCTAAATAAATTACAAAAAAATATAATTAAATATTTTAACCTAAAATAAATATTTGGTAGGAACAATATGCTAGTATGGTCTCAGAGTAAATCATGGAAGTCCTAAAAATTAACGTTTCCTATGTTTTAATTACCTAAAAATTCTAGAAAAATCTCCAAAAATCTAAAATAGCCTAAAAATGATTCTAAATAAATATTTACATAAGTAAATATACTAAGAAATTTATTTTCAAATTAACTACTAGAATATTATAAAGTAATTCAATATTTAAAATAATCTGTAATAAATATAATAATATAAAATACACACAAAATATCTATTTTGGGTGAGGGGGTTTACACCCGACTCTTAGTCCTCCCTATGTCAAATTTTAATATTATGCTTGGGATGGACTGGCTAAGAAAGTACCATGCTTTCTTCGACTGTTTTGGAGGAAGCATTCTTTTTAAGGTACCAGGCCAGCCGAAACTTGAGTTTGCACGAGGATCCATCATTTCAGAGTTCCAAGACGTCTTTCCAGAGGAATTACCAGGACTACCCCCAGACAGAGACGTAGAGTGCTCGATTGAATTGACACCGGAAGCAGCACCCAAAACGTCTTATGTTTGAAGATTGGCGAAGAAGGAGTTGGATGAGCTGAAGGCACAGTTGAAAGAATTAGAGGAGAAATATTTCATCCGACCAAGTGCATCACCCTGCGGAGCACCAATATTGTTTGTAACAAAGAAGGATGGGTCAGTGCGTATGTGCATCGACTACAGAGCCTTAAATGCAGTGACCGTGAAGAATAAATATCCATTGCCATGCAATAATGACTTATTTGATCAATTTAGTGGAGCCAAGGTGTTCTCGAAGATAGACTTGAGATCGGGATATCACCAGGTGAAGGTACGATAGTAGGACATCCCGAAGACCGCATTCAGGACAAGATATGGACACTACGAGTTTCTGGTCATGCCATTTGGGTTGACCAATGCTCCAGCTATCTTTATGGACTTAATGAATGGAGTATTCCATCAGTATTTGTACTAGTTCGTGGTCATCTTCATAGATGACAAACTTGTCTATTCGAAGAGCCACGAGGAGCACGAAAAGCACCTGCGGATTATCCTAAAGACCTTGAGGAGAGAGCAGTTATATGTGAAGCTCAGTAAATGTGAGTTTTTTTTTTGACAGAGTCTCTTTTATTGGGCATGTCATTACGGGAGATGGTATTTCTGTTGATCCAGAGAAAATCTCGGCAGTCTAGACATGGCCCGTTCCTAAATCAGCATCTGAGGTGAGAAGTTTCCTTGGACTTGCGGGATATTACAGACGATTCATGGAGAACTTCTCAAGGATAACAGCGCCTATAACTTGGTTGACGTACAAGGATCAAGAATTCGTATGGACAGACGAGTGTCAAGCTGCTTTCGAGGAGTTGAAGAAGCGACTGACCACAGCACCAGTATTGACTATTCCATCGAGATCAGGAGGTTATGTGATTTACGGTTACGCATCAGGAAAAAGGCTTTGGATGCGTATTGATTCAACATGGCAAGGTGATTGCATATACATCTAGATAGTTACGAGTACATGAGAAGAATTATCCAACACATGACTTAGAGCTTGCAGCCGTGGTTTTTGCTCTGAAGCTATGGAGACATTACTTATATGGGGAATGAGTGGAGATCTATACAGTCCATAAAAGCCTCAAGTATGTATTCATGCAGAAGGAGTTAAATATAAGACAACATCGGTGGCTTGAGTTGATGAAGAATTTTGAGATAGAGCTACATTATCACCCGGGCAAGGCTAACGTAGTAGCTGTCGCGTTAAGCCGAAAACCAACAGCTTACTTCTTGATGACGCAGAGGGAGTTATTGGAGGACTTTCAAGAGCTTGGTATAGAAGTGATATTACCCGGAGCAGATGGGACATTAGCCAACTTGAAAGTATAGTCATCACTAGTAGAGAGGATCAAGGAAGATTTGCCTACGGACGCCAGATTCAGGAGATTGAAATAAAGGACAAAGGCCGGAGAGCAGATAGGATTGCGCATTCATGTTGACGGGACATTATGATGTGGTGATCGTCTATATATTTCCAATAGAGAGATTCGATAGAAGCTGATGGCAGAAGCTCATAGTTCGATATATTCTATTCATCCTGGAGGCACCAAGATGTACCGTGACTTACGACAGCACTTTTGGTAGCATGGGATGAAAAGAGAGAGAGAGAGAGAGCTCGCTTTATAGCCAAATGTCTAGTATGTCAGCAGGTGAAGGCGGAGCATCAGAGAACATCAGGGCTACTGCAACCACTTCCGATTCCTGAGTGGAAGTGGGAGCACCTCACTATGGACTTCGTCACGGGTTTTCCAAAGAGTCCAAGTGGGAGAGATTCTGTATGGGTAATAGTGGATTGACTCACCAAATCCGCATATTTTTTGCCTTTTAGAGTTGGCCAGTCTACAGAAGCTTTGGCTGACTTATACATGATGCAGATCATGAGGTTGCACGATATTCCGGTCAGCATTGTATCAGACAGGGATTCGCGTTTTACATCTCACTTTTGGAGAAGCATACAAGAGAGTTTTGGGACACGTCTGAAGTTCAGTACATCTTATCACCCACAGACAGATAGGCAGTCCGAACGTACTATTCAGACACTGGAGGATATATTAAGGGCTTGTATGTTGGACTTTGGAGGATCATGGGAGGACTACCTACATCTTGTGGAGTTTTCTTACTACAATAGCTATCAAGCGAGCATCCAGATCGCTCCGTTTGAAGCATTGTATGGAAGAAAGTGTAGGTATCCCGTGTGTTGGAGTGATGTAGGAGAACGTAAGATTCTAGGACCAGATTTGGTAGTCAACACCGTAGAGACAGTGAAGAAGATACAAGGATACTTGCGAGCAGCACAAGATAGGCAAAAGCAGTGGGCAGACCTTCATCGTCGTCCCTTGGAGTTTAAAGAAGGCGATCATGTCTTCTTGAGGATATCACCTACTAGAGGCACTATTCGATTCGGAGGGCATGACAAGTTGAGCCCAAGGTATATTGGACCATTTGACGTGCTAGAGAGAGTGGGAGAAGTGGCGTATCGACTACACTACCACCTTCACTCGATGGAGTACATAATGTATTTCACGTGTCGCAACTTAGATGATACGTGGCCGACAACAGTCATGTTCTCGACCACTCTGAGATCACCATTGGGCCGAGCTTGTCATACCAAGAGCAACCCGAGGGGATCCTTGATCGTCGAGAGAAAGTGTTCAGGAAACAGTCTATTCCTTTGGTCCGCGTGGCATGGAAGCATTGCGCGCTAGGAGAATCCACTTGGGAGAGCGAGGACGATATGCGCAAACGTTTTCCGTATCTGTTCGTAGACCAAGATATGAATTTACTTCGTTCATTTCTATCTTATACCATCCTTGATTTTTTTTTCTAGCGTGGCTTAGTTTTAATTTTGAGGACAAAATTTTTATAAGTTGGGTAGAATATAAAATCCCCTAATTTTAAATATATTAATTATTTAATTAATCATTTAAATTAATTGTATTATTTCTTAGTTAATTAGAAAATAGAATTTAATTGAACTAATTACTAGGTAAATACTCATCTAGAATTTAGGGAACAAAACTACTATTATATTTTATTTTATTTAAAAAAGTCTTGAAGAAGGATGATAGAATTTTAGAATGTACTAATAAAATTTTTTAGTATTTTTTTATACCATATATACATATATAAATAATAGTATTAATAAGAAAAGAAAAGAAAAATAAAAATAAAAATCTTAAAACAAACAAATAAACAAAAACCTTAAAGCCCTAAGCCTAATTCCATGTATCTAAGCTAATCCCCTCTCTAAACAACTAAACTCTAAATCACAGCAACCTTCCTAGCCTTAAACCATCCTATTCTAATAACCCCACAGTAACCCCAACCCCCTGCGCGACCCGCAGCCCAGGTCCCCTCACCGCTTTCCTCTACATATATATATATACATCCTATATTACAAACCCTAACCTAGCCGTTGTCATCTACATGCCAACGCCGCCGATCTCCAATCACCTGCACCACTGCAAAATCGTCGAAGAACTGTCGGCCGGCCGCAACCGCGTCACCCGCACGAGCGTCCGCGACAGAATCGAGCAGCAACGTGCCCTACTTCACGCGTTGTTTCCCGACCCGTCGCTCGACCAATTTCTGAACTGTCATTACTGATATGTTTATGACCTATCCCCCTCTAAACTCTGCAAATTAGTTTCCATCGAACAGCGCTTAACACTAGGTAGAAATCGAGGCCAAGTTGAAGAAAAACTACATCTTTTAAACTGCAGAAAACTATTTCAATGACCTATGTTTAGAGACTAATATCTTCCACCACAGACGTCCAAATTTAAATCAACCTTTTTCTATGTGAAGATTATATAACCGAGATTATTTTCTGTTAATTAGATTATTTTATTTTGGATTAAATGCAGAGATAAACTGGGTTGAAAAATCATGAAAAACTTGTTTTTAAAACTTTAGAAATTGCGATCGCCAAACGGGACCGTCTCGTCGTATACCAATTGGACCAAAAGGCGCGTATGGTATGTCCTGACGTGTGGACTTTCACGGAAAATGATTTGGACGTGTGTGCGCGTCGGAATCAACCCATATTCGTAAAAAGTCTCCGTATCGCGACTTTTGCAAAATATCGCACCATTTTGTGTACGCTCGTCAGAATGCGACAAAACTTGTACCATTGGATTCGTGGTATCACGCTGGTCCTGTGACCCAAGTTTTACGCTATTCCAAGACAGTTGACCAAGCCGCCTATTTGCGTGCCCCACGGTTGATTTTAAAAGCGAATTTGTGTTCGGCCCACCGGAATTTAAAATTGGACATACCATTGAGTTCGTATTGACGTTTAGAATTTGTTTGACCTTTAATTTGTCCCATTTAGAGACCTTTACTCCTGGCACATATTTTGGTGCAAAGTGGGCCACATGGGGATCCCATTTTGACCCAAAATTACTGTTTTGCCCCTGTGTCCTAATTGGATGAAAGGATAATGTTTTTTAGCTATCTCGCTGATTTTGAAACGTTAGTGATATTTATTTCAGCATCCAGAGACGTTTATTCGGAGGCCATTATTTCTGATCCTGTGTACTTGACGTCTGAACACTTACACTATACAAATTTTTTGCCAGGCAAGTATACCTTGCCATTGTACTATGATTTATATTTTATATGATGCATGTATTTTATTTTTGTCCATTTATTTCATATATTTTAACTGCTATATAAACTGCGCGTCCAAGGATAACTTGGGTGCAATGACGGTGGCGTCGTATTCTGTTTTTATTATATATATGCATGTTGACCTAGTTTATGAGACCACCCTATTATTATGAGACATTCTTATGTTTCATTGGCCATGACACTATTATTACACGAGTGTGAGTCTCATGTAGGATACGGACTTGCGTATTCGGCTGGCTACTGGTACATATAGGACGTGCGACAGATAAGGATAACTGCTGATAGAAATTTGCATGCTAGAAGATTTGGCAGTTATTTTAAGATTTTATCGTATCATGGATGTGACATGCTTAGAGCATAGGGTGAGGAGAACAACAAGTAAGGCGTTTGGACTCCTTTGCACTTTTCTTGTGTAACTCGTACGCTCCGTCGGAGATGTGCGGTCATGATGACCCCTATATTATTACCTGACGGCCTCTGAGGTTCAAAAGACGTCATGCTTTGTAGACCCCTGAATCTCCAAGAGAATTATGCCAATCCTATTTTGGCCAGATAGCCCACTTGTTGGAAAGTTGTTCTCAACGTGCATTCACATAGATGGTTAGGCGACCCCATTGGATATTTACTTTCAGTACTATATTGGTATGCTTCTAAGTATCTTGTAATGTTCCTCTGAGGACCTGGTCTCTTTCCAGGAATACACGTGCAGGATTATCCATAGGAGTACGGACCCGGACCTGACGCTTCATACCAGACTGAGGAGGTCTTACCTTCAGAGTACCTTTTATTCATGCAGCTGATGGATATTCTAGTTGCTATTTCCTTTATTGACATTTATCTTATATTAGAGTTGATCTCTTTTCTCATTTAGTAGTTTTTAGTATAGTCGATTGGCAGTGGATTTGTTTTTACCCGACTATCATTCATTGATACTTCGTACTTGAGATTCAGTTATTTATTTCCTATTTCTTTATTTATGCTGTGGATGAGAGATATATTGCATGTGACTTGTATTGACAATATATTACCACTTGTGGATTGGATATTCATAATACAACGTATATATGTGTATAGTTTCCATATATTGGAGTTGCCATATACATACGGCTGGCATGCTGTATATTCCTAGTCCAACCAAATAGAGGCCACGTATCCACTTAACCAAGTCGTGCCTACAACAGATGAGAACCATCCAGATATTCAGTAAAAAAAATCTTAACAAATATTAATATGACAGCTAAAGCCCGGTTTTGTGCACAGTTGTAACTCCTTCCTGTTAGGAGAAACATGTGGCAACCCCCAACATCCATGCGGCCCAAAATTCATGTGGCCAATAAACGAATATAAATAACAGGGTATTACCCTTATGTAAAGGCTGGCTGGCTATCTGTGAATCAATACTCAAGGAAGAGAGAAGAGCTTCTGCATCGGATCATCCACAGAGTAAAGAGAGTTGTTATACTTCTAACCCACCATCATCACCCCCTAGAAAATAAATTTGTACTTAGTTCTCCCAGTTCTCGTTTTGATATTAAATGAAAAATACGATGACGACTCTGTTGAGGACTTCCTTCTCCTCTGTTGAGAAGTCGGTGACGTAATCCGATGCAGCTAAACTCGGCTCGATACAAAAGATGCTGGTGGTCCACTTCAACAAGCAAGTGTTCGAGGATATGACCTCAGGGGATAGTACGGGTCCTTCTCTGAGGCAAGCAAATTCGAAGAATACCCGCAGGACGTGGGTAGCAAAGGCCTTTGTGCCTCACCCAACTACAGAGCATGCACTCCCTGTCTCTCTCGCAGCCGTAGGGACCGCACATCATACAATCACTGTCTATGCGGCAGCCTCTTCTAATCAAAAGGGTGTTCCCCACTTTAAAACACGCAGAACGTAGGTGGCCAAGGACGTTGTGCCCCACCCAGCTGTGGAGCGGACGCTTCCAGCCTCTCACTATGCTGCTTATGACGGTCGTCGGACGAACACCTATAACGTCCATATCTATACGGTATCCCGGGCTGACGCGGAGACTGTTCAGCACCCAAACTCTGGCAGAGAAAAATACTACGATATCAGACGTCCTGGTGCTGAGGCAACTTCTATGCGGCCAAGGGGGAGGCCGCATAAGACTTCTCATACAACATCAACTCACAACCGCAGATGGCAGGTCACATCAAGCCCCAATAGCAACAGAACCTCTATTTTCAACCGTATCTCATGCGGCGCAGATCTTATGTGACCCAATGGGATTGGTAAAAACCTAAAACTGGACTCTTCATACTACGCACCTACGGTAACTAAGCTAAAGAAGTCTAAGACAGTGCGAGAACGTCAAGCTCAAGCAACTGCTCATACGACCGACCGCCAACAGGCATCGCTAGTTATTACGCGAGCCTTTAACGGAAAGTTGTACAGGACTGACCCATACATCCATCCCACAGGGACCAATGGACATGGTCAGTCTCAAAATTCTTCCACCGATATCTCGGGGCAAGTTCGTGTACGAACCCCAGGCCAGGGAGCAAACACAGCACCTGCGCATCCATGTACTCGGGATACCCGGACTTACTAAGAGGATGTAAAGGTAAAACACGCTTCGTATTATTTGGGTGACGTGATTACTCACAAATACAAAGCAAGAAAAACAACTACGGCGTGCGACGTGCCCTCTCCGAGGCACAGTTGTGCCAACATCAGTATCAACAGTTGCTGCAATAAAGTAGCAGTACTCACAGACAGGCTGTCAGCCATTGGTGGCTTCAACAAGGGGAGGAGCTACCCTTTGGGCAAAATCCGCCTAAAATTCCATATCAGCGACTTAAAAATAGAAATCACCTGCTATGTCATAGACGTAGATATGTCCTACAATGTCTTGTTGGTGCGTCCGTGGATACAAAAACATAAGATCGTGCCATCCACCTTCCACCAGTGCCTAAAATATGTAGACGAACACGGTTTCGTCAAAATGGAGTTCGCTGACGTTGATCCGTTTAAGGGTATCGAGAAATACTACTTTGACTCAATCCTCTACAAGAAAGTCCACCAAGATGAATGTAACAATGAGACCGACAATGAAGCCGAGGCCACAACAGCACCTGAGGAGCCTTTGAGAATCTGCCTCAAGGCTCATATTCCCGATGTGGCCGCACCCCTCATCGTCAAATCACGTGGGAAGGCGGCTGAATCTTTGGTACCTTCAGCGTCGCCAAAACCAATGCTTGTACTCCTTTGCAGGCCGAATCGACCACCAAAAGGAGATTCTGCTCTATCTATGTCCTCAGAACCAATGGTCGTTCACCTTCACAGGATGATTCGACCACAAAAGGAAGACTCGACCGCGGCTGCGACTTTCAGACCTTTGGTGGTAAAACTATGCAGAAAACCACTACAGTCTTCGCTTACGCTGGGGGTAGCCGATGTAGCGCCCCGCTCCGCGTAGGCGCTATGTACAAGTGATATTGCCTTGCTTGTCCGAACGGAAGTCTTCTCGGAGAGTTCCTGACCGATTGATCAAAGTGAGTGGGCAGAACTGCATTCTCTGATTCTTGCACGACTTAATAATGAATCTGAGTTTTTGAATGCTTGTTTCTTAAGAAGATTGTTTCATAAGAAGAATGATAGAACCAACTCAGCATGCTAATAAGAGAACTCTCATATCTTGTCATTGAAACGAATCTGCTGCCTAACTAGAGAATATGTATTGTTTGTCAGAAATGAGATAGAACCATTGCCATGCTAAGAGTATAAGAAATGTTGCATGCTTAGAAACACCGACACAGCTCAAACGAACCCTTGCCATGCTAAGAAAGATATAAGTAAATGAATCGCATGAATAAGTCCCTGTGAATATGCTAAGAAAGAGATAGTTTTTGCATGTTAGATATAAAATCAATTGTGCTTGCCATTATATATTTTGCTTGTCTGTTTGCTATATCAAACTACTATAAGTCTTTGATTCTTATAAGCATAGTCTAATAGTACGCCCTGATGTTCCGTTCCTTTGGGTTCTAGGGGGTGTGCTATTAGATATGTGAAAAGATGTGTTTGCCTGAATGAATGAAAGAGAGAGTCTAATAGTCCGCCCTGATATTCCGTTCCTTCGGGTTCCAGGGGGGTGTGGCTATTAGATTGTTAAATGCTTTTGAATGTGAATGTTAATGCTAGTGAATGTGAATGTTGCTTGTCATGCATTGGTCTCGGACAACTTATGCACAAGGTAATAGTCTCTCGATCGATTCCTGGGGCACTGGGAATCGGTCGGTCCGGAAGGGATTGTGAGAGCACCCTGATGTTCCATTCTGAAAGGATCTAGGGGGTATTGTTGTCCATTAATGGGGCAACTCATGGACCGTCATATAGATAGGGCGCATGCTAGGTTTACCTTCTTGCATACCTATCGATTGATGACACCAAATGATTGATTCATAAGTTTATCCATATATGCATATTGTGACTAACTTGTGTGTCTGCTGCAGGGATAACCGTTCGGCTATGAGGTAAGAAATATGAGTTTATACATAAGCCTGCTCGTTTATTTTGTCTGCATCGTAGAGATTATCTGTTAGTGCTTCATGCATTGCATCGGTCAGACAATGACTATTAGTGCAGAGCTGAACCTCGGTCACAGCTGCTAATAGGATCAGAATATGAGTCATTGGTTAGCTGGATTACCGCTACCTATCCTGAGTTTCTCGGGGACCAAAATTATATAGATGTGTTGCCTTAAATTCTTGAATGAATGATACTCCACTTGATATGTTTGCCTTGATTCGATATGATTTAGTCTACTAGATAAGCTTTGCCCCAAAGAGTTAGATTGATTGCACAATACATGCTGCGCACTGCACGATGAGAACATTATTCCTTATAGTTGCTTGAATGCTTGAGTATCGAATATGTAAAACTGGTTTCCAACTTTTGTTTTTAAAAGATGTAATCTGACTATAATCCTGAGCTGCATGAAATAAACTTAGGTAAAAGTAGCAAGATCACTAGTAATGCAATGTTTTGCCACATGATTACTTAGTGTGGGTTTCAGGGGGTGTAGCTTCTATTCAGTTGTTTATACTCACCAGTACTTATAAAAGTGCTGACCCACCAACAGTTTGCTTGTTCTCAGGTGCTTGTCTGTCCGAGGGAGCGATAGCCGTGCCTCATCCCAAGGAATCAAAAATCTGGAGTCGATGTCTTGAGCCGCATCGAGTTTGTGCCTGCTTTGAGCTGCTTTTGTATAAAGGGACATAATGTATGGAATAATGTCATTGTAATCGAGAGACAGAGTGCTTGAGCGAACTGTAACCTCGGTTATGCGCCGTTTGTAACACATGTGAATATCAATAAAAGAGCCTATTTTCTTATGCCATTGTGTTCTTTACTTTTCTGCAATGTTATGTGTCGCTACTTCAGTATTGAATAGCTTACTTGCCCTTGTATCAAATCTTTCGCCTTGTACAAGCGCATCTTAGGCTTGCACGGTATCACGCCCGTACGAGGACGATCGGTTCCGTAGGGACTAAAGCGAGGACGAACGGCCCTACGGGAACGGGGAGTGACAGCCGAGAAGAAGGATGACCTGGAGGAATATATATCTGCCAATGTCAATATCCCTTCCCCCGACGATGTAATCCCACCGAAAGAGATACCTTATTTCCTCAATAAAGGACTATCTTTGAACTACTCAGAGCGTATGCATATAAGTACACTATACTCCATGTAGCATGGTCTGGGCTTTCATCTGCATACACAAGTGACAACTACCTACACCGTGCACCGGCTTCGCTCTAGCCAGGATTCTTATTTCTTAGTCCCACCCAGAAAGAAGTGAGATAAGATCATCATCTTCAGCAGAGTGGAATACCCCCGATCCTTCATCCCAAATGAAGTAGAACCAGAATTTGAGGTTGGCAGAATGCCACTCTACCGGTATAGATCGCAAGCCCTAAATTTTATCCAAAAGATAGGATATGACCTAGAGGTCACTAAAGGATTAAACTACGGCAAAGGCCGAATATCGCCTTTATGACTTTTCTCCCTCGCGGGCAATCCCAAGGATTACTATCATAAAACTAAGCATGGATTATGATTTGTAACGCCTCTTACAACTCCCGAGGGCTCAGATAAAGAAGACGAAGAGCGCTTATACTATTCAAAATTTTTAGCCTGTGACTCAGATGCCAGCATTGAAAACATGTTCAGACAAACACTGTCCTCCAACATGGTGTCTGCAGACCTTGAGGAAGACAACGAGGATCCACCCGAGATCTTTGATATGGGATCTTGGGCCCAACACTTGGGTTCACAATGAGAGATACGATTTGAGCAGCGAGAACCTCCTACGGAGGACGAAGTCATTCAAGTCGAGCTAGGTGACGAGACCTCCCGAAAGCCTATCTTCGTCAACAAAAGTCTATCCGACGAAGACCAAAAATTTTTATTACAACTCGTCAAGGAATACATCGATATCTTTGCCTAGAGTTAGAAGACATGCAAGGACTGGACTCCAAAATCATGGTCCACAAACTCAATATTTGGTCAGACGCCAAACCAATCAAGCAACATCTGTCATGCCCCAATCTTCCGCAAGCTCAACTGTCCCCACTGAACGTAAAATTACCACGTTGTAGCTCTCCCGCGGGACAATCGTTCTCTTCGGGATGTGATACCGTACGAGCCTGGAGTTGCGCTCGTACAAGGCGATATTGTTAAACACCAAATGTTATCATCGAAACAACCAAGTTACATCGAAACAACCAAGTTATCGAAATAACCAAGTTACAGCTCGTACCAAGCACACATCAGAGTAATACGCAGCGAAGCTCTCGATAGGGTCCAAATAAAATGCCCCGAAGGCAATGCCACAAAGGCGATGCCACGGAGACGATGAAATACTCTTGCTCTTTTCTCTAGCCCACAAAGGTACTTACAGTTCATACATCTTGTCCCGTATAACCAAGCAGCGCCACTACGCCTGCGTACCTGAATATTGCCCACAAATGTGGGTCAGTACACAGCCGTACTGGTGAGCGGGGTAACCCACTCGTCTAAGCCGACACTAAGTAAAAATAGTGATGCAACCAGTTATATGGTGATCTTTCTAGTTGAATCCTAGATTCGTTTCATGGCATATGAATGGCATGTTAAGGAAAGCTGTAAAGCAGTTTAAGCATGAAAGCATTTAACTCAAACCAAACGACAAACATTTATATATATCCAATCCGAAGGTAACCAGCACGCAACCAGTCTTACTTAATGCCATCGTTCGCACGATAACATATCTAACCATTCCCAAGCCTCAAATATCCATCCTCAACCAAAGTCTATATCCCAATCTCGAGTGCACACTCTTGCCGAGGCAAGGTGGCGCGCCTACACGAAAGCCAAACCAACAAAAGAAAAGCAAGCCAACTCTTAAGCTATATGAAGTCACTGGCTAAGCCATACAGGACATATCTCAAGCATTACGGTGCGCCCTATCAGCCCGGGTAGCAAACCCCACTGAAGGTCCCGCAATGCATCGTGACTAGCACGAATCAAATATTTCCCTCCGGATCGATACGGTTCTAGTGCCCCGGAAAGCCGTTTCGAGAAAATGCCAAGACTTGTGCACAAGTCGTCCGTGACATGCAGACACAAGTAGGTATGACGAGAGGATCGAACATTCTCGCCCCACCAAGCGATCCTAGACTCGTTCAACCGATATCAAACCGAAATATCCATAAACATTCTTCCAACATATCCAACCAAGGAATCCAAATCTCGACCTCAACATATAGCCCAAGGCACCAAAATACCCATAGGCACAATCTCTCAAGTTATGCCCAAGTTATGCCCATATTCACATTGTCGCTTTACAGCAATATATTCTAAATTGGTGCAACACCCATGCTCAAAGCAATCCCATGGCCCAATACCGTTTCAGTGGCACAATGCCCCATTCGTGGCGCGATGCCCCATCAAGTGGCACAACACCCTCGCCGATGCAGTTTTTTGGTTTCGAACCACAACTGCTCGCTTTGCAAGACAAAGCGACCAAGTGATACTCGTGCACGGATGCACGCTCGCTCGCCCGAATTCCCGGTATTTCCGATATTCCCATTGCATCAATGTATCATTTCCAACTCGTCCAAGCATAATCCCAAGTATCCAACCGAATGCCTCAAATGTATAATCCAACTCTAGCTCCAACTATCCAACGCACAAATCATTTCAAGCCACAATCCTACCAAGCCAACGACGTACACTCTATGCATGCCTCAGTGTAGTGATTCTCGATGTTTCAGCCCAAGTGTTTAAGCCTTTTACGTGTTTTCCATATTATTAGGTATGAAGGAGTAGAGGAGAAGGGAAAGAGCCCACTCATAATGTTTGATCCCGTTAAGCATCATGTCCTGCCGATACGGCCAATCCCTTGAACCCGTGGTCCGATGCAAGCACGATCTACTCAACTGGTATGACCGTGCGAGCAGGCCGTGCTCTCCGAATCATCCGACCGATCGGACTAAGGAAGACGACATTATCGCTCCCATCCAGCTATTCAGTACTGTTCTGAACGAACACCTGATTTTTATCGAACCCGCTAGCCATCTGTACATTGAAACCAACTAAATCAATCCTTCTTTCCAAAATCCAATATTTCAAATGTAACCAGCATTTAACTTATTTAATCCGACTCAGCGTAACGCTCCGAACGGTTGTGGGGTGTTACATAATATACCACTTAGAATCAGGTTCGTCCACGAACCGTGCTGGTACTCATTCCTATCACATGCCATAATCCAATTCCATGGATCTGCTCTATGCAACTCACATATTCACGATCCTGACTCCGCATCTTGTTCTGCTAAACGCTCGTACAAATTTTACGAATTCCTACATCCTTCTTGCATCTCAATACGAATTCCTCGTATCGCTTAGTTTTGGATCGTACACATATTTAAGGCGTCTCTAAAACACATGCATTTCAGCCGAGCTTTGTGATAGCAAATTTGAACAAGTTACAAGGGTATCTTTATTTTCGAGATATCCATTTGCTTTGCTCCTAATTGAACCAAATTACGATTTCCATTCCAAACTGTTCGATTGAGCACTATTCTCAAATATGATGATTTTTTACCGACTCAATCAGTTCGTGTTCCAACTCAATCCATCCAACTATTTCTGAATCCGCACTAGCAACATCTCGAAATATATCTTATGTACCGAACGATCATCACGACTGATACTACCCCAGCTATGCGACTTACCCAAATATCAACTTTGCTTAGATTATTTCAGTCCAACACCTTTTTCCTGCCATCTCAAATATCTCACTAGGTGATCATCTATTATCGAGGTTCGTGTGATCCACGAAGATCTCGCCGCTACGCCAAAGGGATAGTGTCGCCACGATTTCAACGTGGACACACTCGCCATAATTCTTAGGTTACGCATGGAATAGTCCTTCGTGTTGCTTCCACTGCCTCGAAGCATAGAATATCACCTTTGCCTTCTAAACGAGCACGCTTTCCAGACTAAGTTTCGAGATATCTTGTAAATCTGAGACAAATCTGTCCCTTCCAGTATTCACAAGGATTTGATCTGAACGAGCCGTTGCTTTAACTTCACGAGCTAGTTTCACAGTCGTTAATTCATATGAATGCTATTCCCTTCCAGGGCACGATGAGTCAGAGGCGATGCCATCGATAAAAATCCGTGACTCTGAATCTCATCAGTTGACTAGGCTACTTCCACCATCGCTCCGATCTTCTGGCTGCATCTAGCTAAGGAAGACGGCATTATCGCTCCTATCCAGCTATTCAGTACTGTTCTGAATGAACACCTGATTTCCATCGAACCCGCTAGCCATCTGTACATTGAAACCAACTAAATCAATCCTTCTTCCCAAAATCCAATATTTTAAATATAACCAGTATTTGACTTATTCAATCCGACTCAGCGTAACGCTCCGAGCGGTTGTGGGGCGTTACAATATCAGCGATGGTTCCGGCCAGACGTGATGGATTCCATAGAAGCTGAAGTCAACAAGCTGATAGCTAGTTGCTTCATCCGCGAGGAACAATATCCTGACTGGGTAGCCAACATCATGCCTGTCGTTAAGAATAATGGAAAGATGCAAGTATGCATCGACTTCGATGATCTAAATGCGGCATATCCCAAAGACAAATTCCCTCTTCCAATCACCGACGTAATGATCAACAACACTTATGGCTTTGAGCGCATGTCCTTCATGGATGGCTTCTCAGGCTACAACCAAATCAAGATATTTCCCGATTATGAGAAACATACGTAATTCCGTGTAATACCCCGTTCCGCTCAAGCGGACTGCCGATTCAAACGGCAAAAGTGCAATGTCCCGACCCGCTTTGCTCAGGCAAGAATATTTGTTTGAGGCAAAGAATATCCAGACTTTTTCCTACAGGAGTTCGGCTTAGGCTTTCAGAGGATCGCTTGACGTATCGCTCTACCGAGGCGAATCATCGCTAAGGTTGGTGGCTACGGTGAACTTGTCTTTGCTTAGCCAGCACACATAAAATATGGAACGATATATGCTAGTCGCTAGGTGAATCACCTCCTGCGTGCTAATAAGAATCCAACACACCTAGCTAAGGGAATAAGCCCAACTTGTATTGCTTATGCTAGAACATGGAAATAAAATATTGCTTATATTCAGACCCTCGCATGCCAAGTCCCTTACGGTTTTATCTCTCGGCTTACCTTCGGGTCCGAGCAAACGTGTCTGCTTATGTTCCTTAGAAACGCATGCTTGCCTTCTTACGAATGTCTAACGTTATTGTATTGTGCATACATTCTTGTTAGCCAGGAGACTATCAAATAGTCCTTCTGTGCAATTGAACCTGCAAGTATCCGGGATCGTTAGGTCACCAAGGCAATCTCTGCCCCAGGGGAAATGCATCAAGGCTAGTCATTCACTGAACGAGAATCAAGATTCAAGCACCTCGTGTACTCGTGTATTTGTGCTCTCGTGTATCTCGTGAAATTGGAAAGACCCTGACCTGCATGTCGTGGACAACTCGGAAATGAGGTACAGTTTCACAGACGGTCACCGGGGTACTGGGGCCGATCCGATCCGGATGGAACTTTATGTGTTGTCTACTCGTGTGAAGGCTAAGATGGTTTGCAGCTCATCGTGTACTTTCGTTGTATTCCACTTGGCCTTGGACCACATCATGTGCAATCCATCGTGTGTCGGGCGAGATGGTTCATAGCGCCTCTTATACTTTTGTTGCGTTCCATTCTCGTCTGAGGATTGGTCTATTATGGCTATGCCAGCGACTCATGTTTATTTAGATAAGTCATCCTCGCTTAGCGGCTATCCGAGTGCGAGTCATTGTATCGCATCAAAGAATAACTGAACACCTGAACGATCTAGATATAATGACTCTCGTGTTGCATATGCTATTGCCTTGGTTTTCATTTTGAATGCCCTTGAATGTTTATACTTGCCCGAGTTTGAATTAACAATGTTTGCCTTGGACAGGGAAGGACAAATGGTAAGTTGGTAAGTCTCACCGAGTTTCCTCTCATGTCGTACGTCGTACTGCCACACTAGTTAGGCTATTCAATGTTTGCATGAAACTGATCCTAAGGCAACTAGAAAGACAACTTAATAGTTGGTGCACGAAAACTATATCACGTGTTTGGATTTGTCGAGCGGGCGAGTAGCTTCTCCACCAGTGCATTCAATGTACTGATAATCCACCAGATTGTATGCAGGGTGTGGGAGAACCTCGTTCGGTGCGGATGCCCCCTTCGTGCTTGCTAAGGCCAGGAGTTCCCTCTGAAGCCTTGGAACGTTGCGTCCGGAACAGAAGCACATATACAAGACATAATGTTGGAACATCGCCTGTACAATCATTCCATAATTGTAGCTACTTGGCACGCTTTTGCTGTTTCAGAGAGAGAGGCTTGAGCAACTTGTAATCTCGGCTATACGCCGCCTGTAACACTTGTTTATATCAATAAAGAGTTATTTTACTTTAACTTGTGTTATTCAATGCTTCCGCTATATTATCGACTTAGTGAACTTGTTACCGATCGCCTATGCGTTCATGACTCTGCTGCACTCGGACAATCTGTGCGACTCTGTGGCTTAGAACTCTTACCGCCAACCAATGAACCACGGCCTTGCACGGGCGTGGCTCACGCTCGTGCGACATCACGCCTGGATGGGTCAAAGTGATCGTTCCGCGGGAGCGCTGGCGCGGTGATTCTCGCCTAGCGGGAACGGCCAATTTAGCCTGCGGGAGATCGGGGCATGACATTCCGGACCCCGATAGGCGTATACTGCTATACGGTCATGCCTTTTGGCCTGAAGAACACAGGTGCTACATATCAACGAGCTATAAGCACCATTTTTTTATGAGCATCTGCACAAGATGGTGGAATGCTACGTCAACGATATCACCATAAAGATTTTCTCCAAAGGTTCACCTCCAAGATTTGAGGACTGTGTTCGACTTAATGTGCGCACACCATCTCACGATGAACCCATCTAAGTCCTTCCTAGGAGTCTCCAGTGGCAAATTCCTTGGTTTCGTTATCACTTCCTGGGGTATTCACATAAACCCCGACAAGACCAAGGCCATCCTGGATACAGCTGAGAAGGGAAAGCTCATCAGGGATAGACTTTGATTGGCACAAGACAGACAACGACATTGGACCGATAGCCACCGGAGACCTTTGGAGTTTGAGGTATAGATTTTTGTTTTGCATTTTTTGTGATTGTTTGTTTTTGTTAGAGTGATAAGGTTGTATTTCGTGCTAGGTTGGCAGTCTGGTTTTCTTGAGAATTTCTCCGACACGTGGCATGATTCATTTCGGTGGAGGCGAAAATCTTAGTCCGTAATTCATCTGACCTTTCAGTATTCTTGAGAGGGTCGGTACAGTTGCATACAGACTGGACTTACCACCTACATTGGAGGGAGTGCATAATGTATTTCACGTATCGCAGCTGAGACGGTATGTGGTAGATCCCAGTCATGTGTTGGATCACTCGGAGATCGAGGTGGGCCCTACTCTTAGCTATCCAGAGCAGCCAGTTGCGATTCTGGATCAGAGAGAGAAGGTGATGAGGAACTAGATAATTCCTTTGGTGTGCGTCGTATGGACGCGTCACCCACCAGGAGAGAGAGTACCTGAGAGCGAGAGGCCGGGATGCGCGAGCGATATCCATATATGTTCGAGCCGTGAGGTATAATTCTTTCGTGCATTGTATTGATTGCTTTTGGTAGTTAGTTCTTCCTTAATTTTGAGGACAATTTTTTTTTAAGGTGGGTAGGATTGTCACCCTCACATTTTCAATCATGGGTAGTTTGGTAATTGACACGGGTATTTTATTTTAGAATTTATTATATTTTAATATTGTGCATGTATAATTAATTATTTGTTATAATATTTATTTATTGTTTGATGCTAGAGTATTTTGTACTTGTGTAGTGGACCTAACTAATTAAATTAGATGCATGAACCCAATATTTTAGTTTGGTTTAGATTGAGCCCAATAATTAGGCCCATGGATTAGGAGGATGGATTAATTAGTGAAACCATTAAACCATAGAATTCCCTCATTAATTAATTTCTTCATGAGAGGCCCCAAGGGATAAATAGGATATTTTACATTGCTTGAGGGAGAGGTCTAGGGCCGGCCATATTGGGAGGAAGGAGATAGAGTGTCACTTCTCATTTTTTATTTGCATTAGATCTAGAAATTTCTTCCTTTCAAAATTTTTTATTCCCTCACAAATTTTTTCCCAAATTCCTTCTCAATTCTTCAATTGAGGCTACTACAACAAGGATCTACAAGAGGAAAGCAAGGATCAACAAAGAGGAGGCCAAGATCTAGAAGAAGGGGGCTACATTCCATATTTAGGGATTTTATTGGGCATCCATCTCCCAATAGGTATATTTCAGTTTTCTCTCTCTTAGTAGACTAAAAATCTAATATTTAACAATAAAAAACCACCCCACATGCATAGGCTACCCATAGGAATTAGAATTAGGTTCATAGGAGATCTATGGTGAAAATCTGAGATTGGCATATGTGGTGTTTGTCAATTGGTCAAATAGATAAATATGACTTGTGATTGATTGTTTGTGACTAGTAATGTGTCCACAATTGGATACGTGTAGGCCGTATCTCGTTAATTTGGAAATACGGGTAATTTTGGGGGTTTTCCTCCGACACAGGGATTTATGCATATCACTTCTTGACACGGATACGTAGTTGCTTATATTATTGTTCGTATAGTGCATAATTAGTATTCTAGACTTGCTCGTATCCTTCAGGATGCGTTTGGTTGTGTGGTGGAGTCGTATCGCAAGTGTATCATAGAATGAGTATGATACGGGTGCGGTGCACTCCACGTGTTTATTTCTTTGCTCAATTCCATGTATGAGTGTGTGTCACGCCCCAGTCCCAAATTATCGAGGGACTAGACACGTGGCAATGGCCAGCAGCATACTTTAATGGGAAAACCTAATTTAATGGACCCATCAAGGTGTACTTAAGCTGTAAAACATCGATAAAGGTCTACTAAACATGTCATAATCTAATCTCATCCATGGAAGATAAATATGATCAATATCAGCATAATGAAATATAACCAACATCAAGTCTCAATAAAGTATATCGGGGAACAACCCGATAATCAGTCTGATATAATGGTTCATTAAACACAAAATAAAAGAATCTAATAAAAGACTGAGTATAGATAACAGATACTCAGGAGAAATCCTCGGCCATACCTCATCCTCGGGGATCGGTTCAGCTCCAGTGTCTGCTCCAGCTCCTGCCCTGTATACCTCGGGATAGAACTCCTCTGCTATACCTGGGGACATAATCCGGATCCAGGTCCCCAGGGGACATAGCAAGGTACAAGAATAACTCAAGCCATAATAAATGCAGTATAATAATAAATGAATCAATAGGGTAAACTATGTAACCAGCTATGTGAAATGCAAGTGAGAGCATCACTAGTACTCAGGCTGAGACCACTACAAGCTCTATGTCGGGGAGCCGATAGCAGTAATATCACGTAATGTGCCTAGCTTTGATGTAGAGTCTACGGCCTCATAATAATAAATACATATATAAAATCAGCCTGTAGCCTGTGTGTCTCTCCCCACCTAATATAATCACACGTCTCATGTTCACGATGTCTCATGTCCATATCACGCAAGATCATATCTAATGCAACAAGTCATATGATAGCTATAAAATCTATGTCACAAATCCTGTAGCCAATACAGAATCACCATAAATATCTCAGGAATATCTGTATCATAAATAGTGTCAGGTGTCCTGTGGTATGACGTACTTGATAATGCAACCACGAAAATGTATAGTGTCTCGATATCCATGTCTAGGTGACGTTACACAACTCCACGTACGGCGTTGACACCCGAATGTTATTCGGACGTTAAGTAATGTCACACTGTCCTAGGTTGAATAGTTATAACTCAGAATAGATCAAGAGAATAATAATAAGCAATTTACTGCAAGTATGGCAAGGTACACTTGCTTGGGGTTTGGTTTCCAACTACTGCTCTGGTATCAGCGGGATCTGCAGGTACTCCTCCGGTTGCTTAAATAATCATTATCATCATGTTCAGAAGATATCAAATAGCTAGAATTGCCTGTCCATAAGTCCAATTTGGACACAGGGGCAAAAGTGTCAGTTTTTGGTCAAAGCGGGGTCCACATGTGGCCTACTTCGCAGCAAAAAATGTGCCAGAGAGAAAGTTCTCCAAATTGATCAAACTTAGTGTCTACAAGTCCAGAACGATGATATAAACCCAACGGAATGTCCAGAACTGGATTCCGATGAGCCGATCACAAAATCGTCCGTCAAGTGGAGCCGTGTCAATGTTCTCATAATCGAACCAAACTTGGGTCACAGGATCAGCGTATTACTACGAGGCCGATAGCGCAAGTATGGTTTCGAAATTATGAGCGTACACAAAGTTACAACGAGTTTCAGAACAGGCCCGATACGGGGTGTTGTCGACGGATACGCGTTAATTTCGGTATGCACGCACATCCAAATCAACTTCCACAAAATTCCACACTTCTGTATTGACGGTGCGCACCTTTCAATGAAGTTCACACATGACCAAGTCACCTCCTTTAGCGGGACGCACCCAATTCAGTAAAAATCAGGGTTTTAAATAACCAATATTTTGGTCATTTTTACCCTCGAATTAATTATAAACTACAGTATAATAAAATAAACTTAAAACATGGTTTAAAACTTGGTTAAGTAGTCTAAATAACTGTTAAAGTGGATTTTAGAAATAATTAACAGGTTGTGCATAAAAAGGTCGTGAACTAGAGAGTTCGGGATAAATTCTGAATTTTCAGAAATTGGAAAGTTTTTCCTGATTTTGCGTCGCAGTTTGCGACCGACACAGGATGCGAAAACCCAAACAAATTATACAGGTTTCGAGGGGGTTACAAGGTCTACGCGTACGATTTGACAGAATGGAAAATGGATTAACGTACAGGGAATTACATACGCGGGTACCGGAGGGGCTCGGGTTTGATGGGGCTGTCGAGGTCGGAGGGAGACGCCGCCGGGGCTGGGCTAGCAGAGGGACGGTGGAGGTGGTCGGAGATCGGGGTCGAGTGGTGGCCGTGGGTGTGAGGGGTTGACGGTAGTGAAGGGCGGGGTTTTATAGGGAGGAGCTGGAAGGTGGTCGGTCAGCCGTTGACGGGGAGAGGCCGGCGGTCGAGGAGGCGAGCGGACGGTGGCGTTTGGGAGGTTAACGGCCGCGCGGAGGGAGATGGGAATAATGGTCGGCGGCGGAAGAGAAACGGCCGCGGGGGTTTTTTTTGATCAGTTACTGTAGCAATTAAGAAATAACGGGTCAGGTTCGGGTAGTGGGTCGAGTCAGGTTCAGATCTGATCCGATCCAATAGGATTTGGGTTGGATTTAAATAATGGGTTCGGTTTGGTTTACTATGGGTTCGGTTCAGGATTAAACCAGTTTATTTTGGTTCATTCTGGGTTTAATTAAAAATATTAATTTTTAGGTCTTTAAAGATAGTTCTGTGGTCCAATAAATTTTCGAAAAATCACACTATGTCTAAGGCTTTATTTTATACCCAAAAATATTATTTTTATAATATTTTAATATTTAATTTAATACTTAAATTTATTTAATTCAGAAGAGCATTTATTTTAATTAGTTAAAAATAAAAAAATCCCGAAAATTTATTTTTAAATTTTGAAAAATTCGGGTGTTTACAATATGTGTGTGTGTGTATAGGTGGTGGTATATATATATATATATACATATATGCATAGATGAGAGGATTGATATATATATATAGAGTGTATATGAGTGTTTGTGTGTGTGTATATATATATATATGTGTGTGTGTGTGTGTGTGTGTGTGTGTGTGTGTGTATAGAGATGGATATAGATAGATGAGTATGTATGTATGTGTGCTATGTGTTTGAGTTGTGTGTGAGTGTGTGCATTTGGTGTTGGTGTTAGTGTATAGCAGTGAGTGAGGGGGGAGCACACATCTGTGTGTGCTGCAGTATTTTAGCAGAAGAGGGAAAGCAGCTCGGGACTGAGGGTGGCAGCAACCACTTCAACCACAGCAAGTTCAGCAATCAATATGAGCAGCAGGAATACCAATCCAGCAGTAAGCAACAACTACAGGCATTGGTTCAGCAAGTTACAACAACACTGCATTAACACCTCATGCACAGTAAGAGGGAGCTCGGGTCACTGAAGGGCAGTGCAACACTGCCTTGAAGAGGCAGTAGCAAGAAACACAGTATCAGAAGTTCTGCAGCAACTAAGATGCAAGGTATGAGCACAGTTTCTGCAACTTACAGGTAACTGCACAGTGCAACTTCATCAGTTCAGCTAGTGTAGGGTGCTTAAACTATAGTAGCAGTTACAGAGGGTTGTAGTGGCAGGAAATACAAGGTATCAGCAACTGTGCAAGGCATAGCATAATATAAGTTTTCAGTCACCAAGGTAATAGTCTAGTTAGTTATGAGTTATTGGTTAGTAGTAGATAGGTTAGTATATCAGTTAGTAATTATTAGTTTTAGTAGTTAGCTATGATTAGTATATAGTTTAGTTGTATTAGTATAGTCTAAGGTTTTGTGTGTTAACTATGTATATATTAGCTATATTCATGAGGTTTTGAATTACCTTGGGATACCAAAGTAATGTCAACGTAATGGGTCGATACTCAAGGTATTGGGTTTGAGTATCGAGATTGGTGTGTGGTAGTGTGATACGCATTGGTGCAAGGCCAAGGTATCCTAATTTAGGAATTAGTTAGATACTATATATATTCACTTGTATATATATATAAATTACTATTTTCATATAATAAAACTTGCGTATCTTATGATACGGCACTTTTTTGTGTTTCATAGTATCGTAAATTAGCTAGTGTAGCTTAGTTTCATAGTGTATTGACCTAGTATCCTAGTGTTGGACTCATACAACCTAGAATTAGTCGATTTGACTTAGATATGGCTTTATGACTTAGAATTACATCAGTTTAACTTATTTTTATTCCAGAACCTTGTATTGATGCAACATAGCATATATAGGTCTGCGTGACACCAGCTTGGGCATCGAGAGACACACCTTGCTCAGGACTTCAGGCGAGTACATTTCTCTATTAGTTTTTAATTCATAATAGTGTATATATTAATGTTCTAGAACTATATACTTGATCCCGACACAGTGATTTCACGGACTTGTACTACATGGATCCTTCAGGAGATGTTATCCCCTACCGTGTTCAGCGGGTACTCTTGTACATATATTTTATCGTGTACATTGGGTATTGATTTATATTTTGTGTTCACACACTGCTTATGTTCAGTGTGCTTATTCGTGTACACACACTATTCGTGTTCAGTATAATTATATTCATGTACACCCAATGCTCATGTTCAGTGGTCATATTAGTATTCGTAGCGTGTCGTAATTGGATCCATTGGTATTAGTTGAGGATAGGAGAATAGGAGTTGATTATGTGATCAAAGCCCCATTGTTTATCGTGTAAATTCTGATTACATACCACACTTGTGATCGTCTTACCTTATTGATCATGTACACCCAAACCGATCACCTAATAAACTTGTATTCTGAGCCACATTAGTTAGATTGTAGTTATTTTCTTGATATTGCAGATATTCATATTATTGTTCTATATTCTCGTACATTACATGTATACCTATTGTTCATTTATTCATATGTTTAGTGATCTTGTATTTTATTTCTATTATCTGTTTTATATGCTCGATTATATTATTGAAACTGCTTTCAGAGGTATATACTTCGCTCCAATCCTGACTGGATATATTTTTCCAGATGATTGGCTTAGAGCAGTATCCCACATTTTATGGGCCACAGGACGACGTACCTTTAGAGGATACTCCTATAGACCAGGAGGACTTAGTTGTAGAGCCCGAGGAGGTTTAGTTTATTATTGTTGTGTTGGACTTGTATTAGACTATTTGTTGAGATTCATAGTTTGTATATTATTTCAGACTTGTGGATTGTATCTTATTCTTTCCTTTGCTTTTCCATTTATGCTTTGTCTTCCTTAGTTTAAATTTTGATTTAGTTATATTTCTGAGATACCATATTGTTCCTCCGTTTGGAGTTGAGATGATTGATAGGTACCATATTATATTCTTGAGATGTTAGATAGTTAGAAATGACTCAGACAGCATTCTACCGTCGATATTGCGGTATAGGCTGTCCGTACCCATGTACTCGTGCCCGAATATCCTGTTATGGGTCGTAAAACATTTTTAGTGGCGGCCCATACAGGTCTAGATTCGCAATTAGAGCGATATTGTACTTATGCTCGTCTAAAGTACTGCTACGAGCCTACTTTAAGAAATAGGATTTAGGCTGAGAGTTTACTCAATCACAACTAGGAAACATTCCAATATCTGTTTTGTAAGCCTTATCTATTGAATATTTGCTTTGCTTTGAATAATTTTTTTTTCTTCCTTGATGATATTATATCATACTCAATATTGATTTCTTATTTCAATCAATGTCCAGGATGTCGCTGAAGATGCGTTCCCAGCGCTCAGGTGCCACAACGACACGATCAGTCATTTCATCACCCATGAGGGCAGCACCCTCAGACGATGTTCCAGTACCGAGCTTCCGGAGGTCAGCTTCACCAGTCCAGGTGAGCGAATCTGTAGCAGCTTTCGGAGGTGCTCCACCTCTGGTACCGAGGACAGTGCAGACAGTTCCAGGGGATCTTCCACCCCCACCACCCACAGTCGATCAGATGTAGATATTTGCGCTCTTTCAGCAGATGATGGAGGCGCAACAACGTCAGTCAGAGGTCCTGCGACAGAGCGTGGAGAATGCTCACCAGATCGCGCTCGCAGCAGTTGAGAGAGCTACCACACTCCAGCCACAGACGGCACCACCGCAGTTTATTTCTCAGCAGCCGAGGCCGAGGACCATCATAGACTTCAAGAGGATAGGCCCGAAGGACTTTAGAGGCACATAAGGTATCCTTTATTCTGATGATTGGATCGAAGACATCGAGCAGAAACTACGGCTGGCGCAGATTCCAAAGATGTTACAGATAGAGGCAGCGGGGTACATGATGTTCGATATTGCTTTGACATGGTTTAGGACAGACCCCAGGATCGCAGTACCAGGACTCACTTGGGAAGCATTCAAAGAGCTCTTTAAGGAGAAGTTCTTCCTAGACGTGGCTCTCAGTACCTCATTCAGGGAGGTATGTCGGTGGACGAGTATGAGACAGAGTATTATAGACTAGGTCATTTCGTGGAGGGGCAGAACCCCAGAAGGAGAGCCTGGAAGTTTAGGAAGGGCCTGAATCGGGAAGTCAAATCCTACACGAACGGAGATCCTACCGCCACCTTCGAGGAGATTCTCATACAAGCGCAGTGGGCAAAGGATGATTTAGAGCTTCGCTCTAAGAGGCCAAGGGACACAGGAGGATCCAGTAACAATATGGCTCCAATAAAGTGGCCTCATTTCCAGCAGCAGCACCAGAGGTACTACCAGCATCCGAGGCAGCACTATCACGGGCCAGCAAGAGCGCCGGCACAACAGATGCACCAGATCCAGCGGGTAGCTGTTCCTTGCACTTTCTGTAAGAAGCGAGGACACGGATGGGATGCATGCAAGATGAGACTAGGCTAGTGCTTATTCTGTGGATCAGGAGACCATCAGTTGAGGGCTTGTCCTAAAGTCCTAAATCGTCCAGCATTGGGCAGAGGTCAGGCACAGAGAGCACCCGCTAGACCACCAACGAAATAACCGAGTGGACCTCTACCACCACAATAACAGCAGTTTTCTCAGCACCAGCACCAGCAGAGAGGTGCTCAGTGACAGGGGCAAGCTTTTTCCTTGATTGTCGAGGAGGAGGAACCAGTTGGCGATGTTATCTCAGGTTCAGTTTATCTTGATTATTTTTTAGCTTATGATTTATTTGATTCCGGTGCTTCACATAGTTTTTATCTGTATCGTTTGCTCTGAGACATCGTCTTGAGTCTGAACCGTTGGTGAGGACTTGTAAGATCACGACCGGGGGTGGCATTATCCTGGTCAGTGATATTTGCAAGGACCGGAGAGTTTCTTTTGGAGGCCGAGAGTTGGGCGTATGTCTACTCGTAATGCCACTTCCGAGCTACGATATAGTATTCAGGATGGATTGGTTGAGTAGGCACCATGGTAGTATCGATTATCGTGGAGGTAGAGTTTTATTTCAGACGCCAGGAGAGCCAGAGTTTGAGTTCGTCAGAGGAGTAGCAGGGCAGATCGAAGGTAACTTCTATGGAGATTTGGTAGAAGAGTAGGAGCGGCCATATCCATTGATTGCAGAGTTTATGGATGTCTTTCCAGAGGAGTTATCGGGCTTGCCACCGGAATGAGATGTGAAGTTCTCCATAAATTTGGTGCTAGGCACAGAGCCAATATCACAGCATGTCTATAGAGTGAACAACAATGAACTGATGGAGTTGAAGAAGCAGGTGGATGAGTTACAAGACAAGGGCTTTATCCGTTCCAGTTTATCACCCTGGGGTGATCTGGTACTTTTTGTACCAAAGAAGGATGGGTCAGTACGTATGTGTATCGACTACAGGACAATCAACAACCTCACTATCAAGAACAAATACCCATTACCGCGGATTAACGATCTGTTTGACCAGTTGAGCGGAGCGAAGGTATTCTCAAAGATAGACTTGTGGTCTAGGTACCACCAAGTGAAAGTGAAGAAGGAAGACATTCCGAAGACAACTTTCAGGACTCGGTATGTGTAATTTGAGTTCTTGGTGATGCCGTTTGGGTTGACCAATGCCCCGACGGTATTCATGAACCTGATGAATAAGTTGTTTCATCAGTACCTGGATCAGTTTGTTGTAGTCTTCAATGATGATATTTTGATATATTCAAAGGCTCCAGAGGAGTATGAGCAGCACTTGAGGATAATTCTGGAGACCCTCGGGAAGGAGAAGTTATATGGCAAGCTTTCGAAGTGTGAGTTCTTCCTTGTTAAGGTTGAATTCTTCAGGCATGTGATTACAGGAGACGGGATCTCAGTGTACCCAAAGAAGATTTTAGCAGTTGAGTCATGGTCTACACCGAGTTCAGTAGCATAGATCAGGAGTTTTCTTGGACTGGCAAACTACTATCGGAGGTTTGTTCAAGATTTTTCCAGGATTGCAAAGCCGATGACTAGACTAACCAGGAAGTACGTGGAGTTCGTCTGGACTGAGGATTGTCAGTCAGCATTTGAGGAGCTAAAGAAGGGGTTGACTACAGCTCCAATATTAATATTGCCATCAGGAGCAGGAGAATTTTTTATATACAGTAATGCATCAGGTAAGGGTTTGGGTTGTGTGTTGTAGCAGAACGGGAAGGTGATTGCCTATGCTTCCAGGTAGTTATCCCCGCATAAGAAAAATTATCCTACCCATGACTTGGAGTTGGCAGTAGTTATCTTTGCTCTTAAATTATGAAAACAGTACTTGTATGGAGAGGGAGTAGAGATCTTTACAGACCACAAGGGCTTGAAGTATGTGTTTACACAAAAAAGAGCTCAACATGAGGCAGAAGCGATGGTTTGAGTTGATGAAGGACTTTGATATTTTCTTGCAGTACCATCCAGAGAAGGCCAACATAGTAGCGGATGCCTTGAGCAGGTATCCAGTGGCTATGTACTTGATGAAAGACAGATATTTATTGGCCGATATTGACAGTTTGGGCATTGAGGTATTAGTTCTTAGACTCGCAGCACAGATGTGGGGACTTCAAGTACAGTCAGAGCTGATAGACCGGATCAGAGTTGCACAGTTCTAAGATGAGAATCTGAGGAGCATCAGAGCACAGGTCCAGATAGGGTTGGCAGAAGACTTCAGCATTATAGATGATGGATTATTGCGGCACGGTACCAGATTGTGTGTGCCGAGTGGAGCATTACGCGAGGAGATTCTTCAGGAGGTGCACAGATCTCAGTACTCTATGCATCTGGGTGCCAACAAGATGTATAGCGACATGAGAGAGCATGTTTGGTGGTATGGTATGAAGTGGGAGGTAGCTAGTTTCGTATCCAGATGTTTGGTTTGCCAGTAGGTAAAGGCGGAGAGACACAGGCCAGGCGGATTGCTTCAGCCTTTACCCATTCTGGAGTAGAAATAGGAGCATGTGACCAGGGATTTTGTTTCAGGACTTTTGCGTTCTCTTGGAGGTAAAGATGCGATTTGGGTCACCGTGGACAGGTTGACCAAATTGGCCCACTTTCTGCCATTCAAAGTGGGTACATCTACGAAAAAGCTCGTGGAGATGTATGTGTGCCAGATAGTCAGATTGTATGGTGTTCCTGTGAGCATAGTCCGTGATTCATCGGACCTTTCAGTATTCTTGAGAGAGTCAATACAGTTGCATACAGACTAGACTTACCACCTGCATTGGAGGTAGTACACAACGTGTTTCATGTGTCGCAGTTGAGACGGTATGTGGCAGATCCTAGTCATGTGTTGGATCACTCAGAGATCTAGGTGGGCCCTACTCTTAGCTATCCAGAGCAGCTAGTTGAGATTTTGGATCAGAGAGAGAAGGTGCAGAGTAACCAGATGATTCCTTTGGTGTACATCGCGTGGAGGCATCACTCGCCAGGAGAGAGTACTTGGGAGCGAGAGGCCGAGATGCGCGAGCGATATCTATATATGTTCGAGCCGTGAGGTATAATTCTTTCTTGCATCGTATTGATTGCTTTTGGTAGTTAGTTCTTCCTTAATTTCGAGGATACATTTTTTCTAAGGTGGGTAGGATTGTCACCCTCACATTTTTAATCAATGATAGTTTGGTAATTGATACGAATATTTTATTTTAGAATTTATTGTATTTTAATATTGTACATGTATAATTAATTATTTGTTGTATTATTTATTTATTGTTTGATGCTAAAGTATTTTGGACTTGTGTAGTAGACCTAACTAATTAAATTGGATGCATGAACCCAATATTTTAGTTTGGTTTAGATTGAGCCCAATAATTAGGCCCATAGATTAGGAGGATAGATTAATTAGTAAAACTATTAGACTAGAACCTTCTCTCCTTAATTAATTTCTTTATGAGAGGCCCCAAGGGGTAAATAGGATATTTCACATTGCTTGAGGGAGAGGTCTAGGGCCAGCCATATTGGGAGGGAGGAGAGAGAGTGTCTCTTCTCATTTTTTATTTATATTAGATCTAAAAATTTCCCCCTTTTCAAAATTATTTATTCCCTCACCATTTTCTCATAAATTTCTTCCCAATTCTTCAATTGAGGCTACTACAACAAGGATCTACAAGAGAAAAGCAAGGATTAACAAGGAGGAGGCCAAGATCTACAAGAATGAGGCTACATTCCACATTTGGAGATTTTTATTAGAAATCCATCTCTTAATAGGTATATTTCAGTTTTTTCTCTCTTAGTAGACTCTAAATCTGAGATTTAACCATGAGAAACTACTCTACATACATAGGCTGCCCATAGGAATTAGAATTATGTTCATAGGAGACCTATGGTGGAAGTTATATGTATTTTTGTGTCAATTTTGGGATAATTTTGAGATTGGCACATAGTATTTGTCAATTGGTCAAATAGATCAATATGACATGTGATTGATTGTTTGTGACTAGTATCGTATCCACAATCAGATACGTGTAGGCCATATCTCATCAATTTGATGATACGGGTGATTTTGGAGGTTTTTCTCCGACACAAAAATTTGTGCATATCACTTCTTGACACGGACACGTAGTTACTTATATTATTGTTCGTATAGTGCATAATTAGTATTCTAGACTTACTCGTGTCCTTCGGGATGTGTTTGATTGTGTGGTGGAGCCGTATCACAAGCGTATCATAGAATGAGTGTGAAACGGGTGCAGTGCACCCCACGTATTTGCTTCTTTGCTCAATCCCATGTATGAGTGTGTATATATATATATATATATATATATATATATATATATATATATAAACACCCATACATATATACACACATATATATATATATATGTATGGGTGTTTATATATATATATATATATATATATATATATGTGTGTGTGTGTGTGTGTGTGTGTGTGTGTGTGTATGTAGGTGGTGGTATATATATATACATATATGCATAGATGAGAGGATATATATATATATATATATATATATATATATATATATATATATATATATATATATATATATATATGTGTGTGTGTGTGTGTGTGTGTGTGTGAGCGTATATATATATATATATATATATATATATATATATATATATATATATATATATATATATATAGTTGTTTATGTGTGATTGTATATATATATATATATATATATATATATATATATATATATATATATATATATATAGATATATATATATATATAGAGAGAGAGAGAGATGGATATAGATAGATGAGTATATATGTATGTGTGCTATGTGTTTGAGTTGAGTGTGAGTATGTGCATTTGGTGTTAGTATATAGCAGTGAGTGAGGGGGGAGCACACAGCAATGTGTGCAGCAGTATTTAAGCAGAAGAGGGACAGCAGCTCGGGACTGAGGGTGGCAGCAACCACTTCAACCACAGCAAGTTCAGCAATCAATATGAGCAGCAGGAATACCAATCCAGTAGTAAGCAACAACTGTAGGCATTGGTTCAGCAAGGTACAACAACACTGCATCAACACCTCGTGCACAGCAAGGGGGGAGCTCGGGTCACTGAAGGGCAGTACAATACTGCCTTGAAGAGGCAGTAGCAGGAAACACAGTATCAAAAGTTCTGCAGCAACTAAGATGCAAGGTATGAGCACAATTTCAACAACTAACTGGTAACTGCACAATGCAGCTTTATCAGTTCAGCTAGTACAGGGTGCTTAAACTGCAGTAGCAGTTACAGAGGGTTGCAGTGGCAGACAATACATGGTATCAGCAACTGTACAATCCACATCACAGTATCAGTGTATCAGTTTTCAGTCACCAAGTTAATAGTCTAGTTAGTTGTGTGTTATTGGTTAGTAGTATATAGGTCGGTATATATGTTAGTAGTTATTAGTTTTACTAGTTAGCTATGATTAGTATATAGTTTAGTTGTATTAGTATAGTCTAAGGTTTTGTGTGTTAACTATGTATATATTAGCTATATTCATGAGGTTTTGAATTACCTTGGGATACCAAAGTAATGTTAAGGTAATGGGTCGATACTTAAGGTATTGGGTTTGAGTATCGAGATTGTTGTGTGGTAGTATGGTACGCATTGGTGCAAGGCCAAGATATCCTAATTTTAGTAATTAGTTAGATACTATATATATATATATATATATATATATATATATATAAATTACTATTTTATATATTAAAACTTGCGTATCTTATGATACGGTGCTTTTGTGTGTTTCATAGTATCGTAGATTAGCTAGTGTAGCTTAGCTTCATAGTGTATTGACCTAGTATCCTAGTGTTGGACTCATACAAACTAGAATTAGTCGGTTTGACTTAGAAATAGCTTTATGACTTAGAATTGCATTAGTTTTACTTATTTTTATTCCAGAACCTTGTATTGATGCAACATACCATATATAGGCCTGTGTGACACCAGCTTGGGCATCGAGAGACACACCTTGCTCAGGACTTCAGGCGAGTACATTTTTTTGTTAGTTTTTAATTCATAATAGTGTATATATTCATGTTCTAAAGATGTATACTTGATCCCGATACAGTGAGTTCATGGACTTGTACTACATGGATCCCGTCAGGAGATGTTATCCCCTACCGTGTTCAGCGGGTACTCCTGTACATATATTTCATCGTGTTCATTGGGTATTGATTTATATTTCGTGTTCACACACTTCTCATTTTCAGTGTGCTTATTTGTGTACACACACTGCTCATGTTCAGTATGATTATATTCGTGTACACCCACTGCTCGTGTACAGTGGTCATATTCGTGTTCGTAGCGTACCGTGATTGGATCCATTATTATTAGTTGGGGATGGGAGAGTAGGAGTTGATTATGTGATCAAAGCCCCATTGTTCATCGTGTACATTCTTATTACATACCATACTTGTAATCGTCTTACCTTATTAATCATGTTCACCCAAACCGATCACATAATAAACTTGTATTCTAAGGCACATTAGTTAGATTGTAGTTATTTTTCTCATATTGCAGATATTCATATTATTATTCTATATTCTCGTACATTACCTGTATACCTATTTTTTATTCATTCATATGTTTAGTGATCTTGTATTTTATTTCTATTATCTGTTTTATATGCTCAATTATGTTATTGAAACTGCTTTCAGAGGTATGTACTTTACTCCAATCCTGACTGGATATATTTTTTTAGATGATTGGCTTATAGAGCAGTGTCTCACATTCTATGGGCCGCAGGATGGCGTACCTTTAGAGGATACTCCTATAGACCAGGAGGACTTAGTTACAGAGCCCGAGGAGGTTTAGTTTATTATTGTTGTGTTGGACTTGTATTAGACTATTTGTTGAGATTCATAGTTTGTATATTATTTCAAACTTGTGGATTGTATCTTGTTCTTTCCTTCGCTATTTCATTCGTGCTTTATCTTTCTTAGTTTGTATTGTAATTGAGTTAGTTATATTTATGAGATACCATATTATTCCTCTATTTGGAGTTGAGATGATTGACATGTACCGTATTATATTGTTGAGATATTATATAGTTAGAAATGACCCAAATAGCATTCTACCATCGATGTTACGGCGTAGGCTGGGCATACCCACGTACTCGTGCCCGAATATCCTGGTACGGGTCATGACACTTGCGCTGGTATTCGCCATCCAGAAAACTCGATACTACATGACTGGACAGACCATTCATGTAATCTTGTCGACCCCCTCAGGGTCCTCATGACCAAACCTGGGGAACTCAGTTCCCGCTTGGCTCCCTGGGCCATACTATTATCTTCATATGATATGGTATTCGTCCCACAGAAGGCCGTCAAGGGTCAGACATTGGTCGACTTTCTGGCAGCCCACCTGCGGTCAGAAACCTCAAATTTCTATAAAGAGATTCCAAACGAAGTGGCAGATGCCAACGTTACCTCACACGAAGCAGTTTGGCGAATGTTCTTTGACGGTGCTTCAAGAGCAGGGTCCAAAGGCAACATCATCGCTGGGGTCGGGATAGTGTTGATCTTTCCATACGGCCTCATCATCAATCGCGCATACTCTCTCACGGAGCCATGCTTCAATAATGTGGCAGAGTATAACTTCCAAATCATTGCACTCCAGCTCGCCAAACAAGTAGGAGTAGAGTACTTGGAAGCCTACAGCGATTCTCAGCTTGTCGTCAATCAAGTCCGAGGAGTATATGAAGTCCAAAATGAAGACTTGATCCCCTACCACCAAGCCGCACACAACATCATCATAACTTTTTAGATATTCTTTATTGAGCATGTCCCATCGGTTGCAAAATATTGAGGCAGACGCTTTAGCCAGCCTCGCTGCTTCCTTGGCAGTCCCAGACAACACCCATCTGTTAATCATGGTGATCGATCAAGAGATAGTTTATCCTGTCACGTCCCAGTCCTAAAATATATGGAACCAGGCTACGTGGCATTGGCCAGCTGACACGTCTTCGAGGATATCCCAATTTAATGGATCCTGGCGAAGCGTGCTACGCTGTCCTAAATCTAACAAGTCTAATATCAACAACAGGCAGTGTCTAATCCCATCCACAAACAACAAGTAAAATACTGAAATGAAAGACTAGAATATAAGAAACATAGTCGAATGACATAGTACAACTGAAATATGTCTGGTGGGAACAAACCCACTACAAATGTTGGAGATAAAGTACTGATAGTCTGAAATAAAGGTACTGATAATGAGAGTGACTGAAACAACTGCTAACTAGGTAAGGAGCTCCAGTCATAGGCGGAAGGCCTACCAAGATGATCAGGGGTACTCTGATGGTAAAACCTCCAGCTCCTCGTCAAGAGCAAACCTCGTCTCCACACCTGGCCCGTACACTGTGGGGTAATAGGCCTCGTCTAGATCTGGAAGATAACCAGGTCCTCAGAGGGACGTAACAAGATATAATATGCATGCCAGATATAGTACTGAATAAAAGTAAAGAGGGTGTGCTAACCATCTAAGTGAATGCAATGTAAGGACAACCTCAGAACGTATAGGTAGGTGTAGGCATAACGTCTAACGTCCTCTAGAGTGTGGTATCTGCAACGTCCATCATTCCGAAGAATGAGGTATCTGTATATATATAACGTCCAACACTCTAAGGGACGTGGTATCTGCAATGATATATACATTCGTACCACTCCGAAGAGTGGGGTATCTGAATAAAGGAAATCATCGGGTCTGTGGCTCCTCTGGATACCACAGAGTCCGATGTGTGTATCCCATACGTTTATCAGTTGTCCTTCCCGCCCAATATAGATACGCAAGTCGAATACATGACATGAGTGTACCGTATCTATATGCCAAGTCTCATCTAACTATAATGCTCTAGAATACAGGCTAGTCCGTGATGCATGTCGTACGTACCGATAGCGAATCGGATACGCGAACCCGCATCCTAATATGAATGTACCATCGTGATACGTATAAGTGTCACGGTCTAGGAAGATATCAAAATATCCTCACAGTAGTAGGAGAGTCATCTAGCAACTAGGTCAAGTACACTACTCATCGACGCATTATCGACTGCACCCGAGTCAATCTCGGACGCGCACAGTTTTATGTATATTTGTAACATTTATTATTTAATTTTAAGCAGTAATCCAGCAAGGTATACTTGCCTGTCCCGGGTAGCTGCGAAATCCAAAGTTCTGCTCCTGATGCCTCGGCGGTACTGTCCGGCAGTCCTCTATATGATATAATAATGACAATATTAGTCGCTACGATAGCACGACTAAGACACACTGCTTGTATCTACAGCTGACACAGGGTCTGGACTGTATATATATATATAGCTATTACAAATATATATATATATATATATATAAACTAAATCATATTTAAATATATTAAAATAATATGTGTGTTTAATATTACACATTAAAGTAGCTTTTATAAATATACTTTAATAACAAACCAATAAATATGTACATATACATATCTCCATAAAATATATTTACATATTTAAATACATTTTACCATATATATTAATTTAATACTTTGACATATATTTACATATATTTATATAAGCATTTATATATAATAATACCATATATACAACAGGTATATATATATAGTATACATATATATTTATATGTACAAAAATAGAAAGTGCAGTCATATATAATATATACTAACATATATTATTACACAAGTATATGTATATACATATATATTCATATATTTATATAATACTCTAAATACTAAAATACACAATATATATACATATATATTTATATATATATATATATATGTATACATATACATAATAGTTATTAATACATATAAAGTATTTAAATATAATATACTGTACATATTATACATATACACACAGCTCTAGTATATATTAAAATACACAAAATACAGTGTATATATATAGAATACTATATTTATACAGGAAATTTCATATATAAATACTATACAGAATACTATATATATATATATATATATATATATATATATATATATATATATATATAATAGTTATTTAATATGTATAAGGTATTTAAATACAATATACTGTACATAATATGCATATACATATATTTCCAGTATATACCAAGTATACAAATTACAGTATATATGTATTTAGAATACTGTTTTTATACAAAACTATAGGTATATATACTAATTAGAATACTGAAAATATATATATATAATGTATATACTCAATGCACCCTAAAATACCCGTATAAATACTGACAAATATACATAAAATATTGTACCTAAGCGACGTCCAGGTCGAGGGGGTCCCGGTGGCTGGCCGTCGACGGCGGGGGTGGCCGGACGGAGCTCCGGCGAAGCTCGGGAAGTCGTCGGCTGCTACAGCACGGTCTGGGCTCGTCGACTCTGCGGGGACGAGGGCGGTCTGCTCCGGCGTTGACCGGGGCTGGGAGTTGACGGGGAGGACGGTGGTTGGCCGGGGAGGAGGTAGGTCAAGTACGGCGGTCGGCGGAACTAAGGTGGCAGAGCAATAGCCGGTCGGGTGGTCGGCTTCGAGTGCGGGGGGAATGCTCGGGTTGAGGACCACGGGGAGGGTGGCTGCTGTGGGCGGAGCCGTGGTCGGGGACGGTGGTGGTAGGTAGGGGGGGTCGGCGAAGGAGGCTGGGTCGGTGCGGGGGTCGCCGGACGCGGTGGTTGGCCGAGAGGAGGCGGCGGGTGGCTCGGGTAGGGGTAGGCTGTGTAGTGAAGGTTTTAATGAAAATAGGGTTTGAGTAGGGTTTCCTTGGGTTCTGTGCAAATAATAAGGTGTAACTAGGTGTATAAGTAGGAGAGAGAGTGGGGGGGCTGCCTAGGGATTAGGGCCGGCTGCTAGAAAATTTTGGGGAGTTGGGGATGTCCATCATGATGAGGGGAGGGCTAGAAATGTAGCATTTTGAATGAAGGGCCATGATGTGCCCTTCATAAAGGGGTGCAAGTACACTAGAATTGGGGGGGGGGAAATGAATTTGAACGGTTAGGGAATGAAATTCCTTTCTCCATGAGGTTTGGGCCAATGAGAGGGGGACACCTTATTGCAATTTTGCAAAAAGACCCCTGAACAATTTGGTATTTGCATAATTTCTGAAATTGGGGATTTGATGTAAACAAATACCATGTTTGGTGTTCTACATTGGGCTAGGATGGTGTATGGTGTTTTGTATGAGGCTTGTGGGTGTGGGTGTGGGTTTGGGTTGGAGTTAGGTCTAATTCAACTGAGGTTAGATCACCATATTAATTAATTAATAATTAATGTACCGGGTGTCTCTAATTTAATTTAACAAAATTGGGGGTCTAAATTGGGTTGGTCAAGGGTCATTAGTGTGGTAGGCTCAGTGTACAATAATGTCATGATCTGGGTTGGTCAAATCGGATCGAGATTTGGGTCTCAATTTTGATTGGGACGGACAACGAACGTAATTTCATAATTTATTTAAATTACGTACGGACGTTTGTAACGACTTTTGTGCGACTAAAATCAGGCACGAAAATCAGTATCCGGGGTTTGTTCTAGGTTCAATATGATAGGTTAGCATGTCTAAGCTAAGTATGTGGAAAGTTTTTTAGGGTAACAGTTAGGGTAGTATCCAAAAGTAACAAATCATTGTACAGGTATTATAACACTATATAATAATCTTAATTATATCTAGTTAACCCTAATTAGGCCATTTGAATTAATTAACCCTAATTTTTGGTCGAGGGGGTTTACATATCCCAAAAGAAATCTATGCTTATGCCTCAGCTATGCAGCGGAGATCGACACCGATACTCAAGATTGGAGGCTTCCATTCATCGACTACGCAGTCTATGGAATTCTTCCTGGAAACCCAAATGAAGCTACCTCAATCAGAAGATGCTCCCTCCATTTCTATTACGACACGAAAATTAAAATATTGTACCGTCGGTCCTACAACGGCTTTCTTCTCTGATGCCTGTCGAATGTAGAGGCAAAACAAGCCCTCCACTTCGATACGTTTGCGGGGTGCATCAACCTAGATCCTAGATCCTAGAGCAGGCTCGCAGCAGTACAACTAAATCATTGTACTACCACGACATTGCACTAATTGCAAATCGAGGCCTGCATGGGCCACCACCAAAAATGTGTCACGACCCACACCCAAAAAATCGGGCATGAGTCGTAGGCACGTCCAGCCTACGCCGCAGCATCGGCGGTAGAATGCTGTCTAGTTCTACTATCTAGCTAACAATCTCACGCAATCAATATATATACCTGTCAAGATCTCAACTCCAAACGGAGGAGCAATATCATAATGATAACACAAGTACTCAATCACGAATCTAAGCACGATAAGATAACACAGAAGTCTAACAACTACAAGGTCTAAACAACTGCTGCTAAAAGAAACCACAATAATAATAATAATACAACAATATCTGAATCATATACAATACAAGATCTCAATTCAAAACCGAAGACAAATCCGGTACCAAAAGATA
>JAYESA010000004.1:266395357-266582857 GCA_036927795.1 Iris macrosiphon | reverse complement strand
TGACACGTGTCCCTTTATGAGATAACGCATATAACTACTTCTCGAAGATCATGGCATACAAGCCACGTAGGTAACTGCCCCTGCGTAAAGATGGTTGGCGTAAAAGCTAAATAACTGTCTTGTCGACGTAAAAGCCAAACTCTGCGTAAAACTTGATGATGCATGAATAATAGATAACCAGCATAAAATAGCCAATTATCCGTCACGACTGAGGTCTTGAGCGTATTCTGGGCGAAATAGCCTTATCACGTACCTTTGCAGATATAGCCGAGTTGGCGTATTTCGAGGAGATAGCATACGGCGTACTCCTTATAGTTGAAAATATCCTGGTTGGCGTAAAATGTAAGGATGGTGACGTGAGCGTATTAGCCACAGTTCTAGCTTTCCCAGTCATGAAAAATAGAACAAAAATCTCGTGCATTAAATGCAGAGATATGCCCAAATCTCGTGCATTAAATACAAAGATATGCCTCGAGCTCTGTACGAAAAACAGCTTTTGACCTGGCGTCTGATTTTGTCTCATCTTGAGCGTAAAAACTTATTTCTGCCCATGTAGAATAGGCAGCGTATTCTTTGAATGCGTAAAAATGACTTGTATCAAGAATATGTCACTAAACGATAGCCTGGGTCTCTGTGCAAAATTATTATCACAGCCGTCCTCTCGATCATCGTGCATACTTTTGTCAGGAGTCAGGTTCACTATTTTTTTTGATAAATTTATCCGAGGAATACGAAGAGTTCCTCGTACAACTTTACGCTGCATTAAAGATAAACGTATTTTAAACTTTACGCTGGAAGGTAAAGCAACATTTTACGCATAACAGCCTTGAAGCACTGCTTTATGCGGACAGCTCTGAAGCTCTACTTTATGCCAAACAGTTCTGAAGCCCTATTTTACGCGGACAGCTCTGAAGCTCTACTTTACGCCAAACAGCTCTGAAGTCCTGTTTTATGCGGGCTTCATATATGTTGGGGGTTTTTACTGTATAATATGCGTACAATTCTTCAGCGTATTTCATGCTTCTACAAGATCCCCTTCAAAGTTTTCAAATTCCTCGTAATTTAAAATACTTTGAATGAAGCATGAAATGGTCAAATTTGACTCATTCTTCGAGGCTGATTTTTTGGCGATATTTAAGAAGTTGTTAGGATTTGCATATTCTCTTCTGCCTATACTAGGGTAAGCAAGTGAACTTGTTTTTCCATACTTCCTTCACCTTAAAGATGGCTGCTGAGATTCATTGGGCTGAACTGAGAAAGAAGAAGATTATGCTCTTCCAGCATGCAAGGAGCCATAAAAAGAGACATCTTCGAGCAAATATTTTCTGCAACGATGGACCATGGAAGGATATCATAGCTTCCTTTGCTCGAGATAATCAGCGATTTTATATAGAGATTCATCAAAGAGAGAGGAAGGGTCGAATTAGACCACACAGCTTGCTAGCTGTATTTTCCCCCATTATGAAGCTGGACCCTGGTGGGCAGCTTGGCCGTGTCTTCCAGTATTGTGTTGGGTTTGAATTCCTAACACAAATCTAAGCATGGCTGCCGATGACGTATGGAGGGGGGCTTGAATAATTTAAACAGGCCCAGTTATGTATCCTCCCTCTATTAACCATTTTCTTGGCCCCCGGCGTATAGGAGTAGAAAAAGTGTCGTAGAAGAAGAAATGAAGATCTCCATCAGATGAGAGCCTAGCGTAATAGATTCCCATCGTGATCTTGAATATTAATAAAAAATCATTTGTAAAATAGATTTTCATCATATGTAATCATGATCTTGAATATTAATAAAAAATCCTTTGTAAAATGGATTTCCATCGTATGTAATCATGATTAATAAACTTGTCTTCTTTTACGCACTATTGATTTGCCATATTGCTGTGAGGAAGTCTGATAATATGCATCTTCAACATGCTTGTGTAATTTTTACGCTGACTCTGACAAATATGCCTCTAGTCACGTTCCGACCTTTACGCATAGAGGAAGATGCGTAAAAAAAAAAGCTTTTTTAGCATTAAATTATCTTGAAAATCTAATTGTCATACTGTTTTTGGACGAGGAGTCACATAGAATTCTTAACCGTCATTCCTCCTTCAAAGAACATCTGTTTAGAATATCGTCTTCAAAAATGGCTTCTCGAAAGATTCTCGAGACAGGGTAAGAAATGTCCGCCCCAAACAGGCCATCCCTGAAATAGATATAAAAGATTCTGGCTAGACTTCGAATGAACTATCAATGGCCAAAAAGTAATCTCCAATGAAGACAGACATTTTCAGGGAACTCCTTGGCCCTTCGTCTGATGAAGTCTTTTCGACTGGGGAAGAAGAGCATTTTCTGTGTAAACTCTTGTGACTGGCTTTTTCAAGCGTAAAACCTAAATTATCAAGATATACGCGTATTCTGCTAGCTGATCTGTCCTGCGTAATTTAAGATGCACGTAAAATCATAGATCCGTAGCATTTGCGCGTAAAATCGTAGATCTGTAGCTTCTGAGCGTAAAATAGTAGATCTGTAGCTTCTGAGCGTAATATCGCAGATCTGTAGCTTCTGAGCGTAAAATCGTAGATTTGTAGCTTCTGAGCGTAAAATTATAGATTTATAGCTTTTGAGCGTAAAATCGTAGATCTGTAGCTTCTGAGCGTAAAATCGTAGATCTATGGCTTCTGAGCGTAAAATCGTAGATCTGTAGCTTCTGAACGTAAACTCATAGATTTGTAGCTTCTGAGCGTAAACTCGTAGATCTGTAGCTTCTAAGCGTAAAATCATGGATCCTTGCTCTGCGGATAAAATCTGAGCGTAAAATCAAGGATCCGTTACGCAACATGACTATCTGTCTTCCTTTTCAAACTATCTGCTAACGTGGTCCCAAATCATAACTGATTATGATAAGATCGGATTTGGTTAAGGATTCGAAGAGTTACTTGAACTCTATAAATAGACCTAGGTCGTGAGAGAGAAAAACCCTTTATCTCTTTCTGAAAAACCCTTCGTCTCTCTCTGAAAAAGAACTCAGATTTGCCATGGCACCAAAACAGACCTCCACCGCTAAGGGAAAGAAAGCCACTTCCTCGTCTCGCTCCTCTGCTCCAGCACGAGCGATTCCTGCTAGGTTAAGCGAGCCTTGTTCTGAACGAAGTGCTCCACCGTCTAGCTATGCACCGGGCATCACAGGTAAAACTTCAAAAAAAAAAACTTTGCACACATTTTACGTGTATGCACAAGGTTATCTTTTGTGCTAAGAGTCTCTTCGAGGAAGATGATGCACAGAAATATTTTATCAATACGCCCACATTTTGATGTGTCAGCATAAAACTCCATATTTTCAATCTGGCATAAAAATCCAGACTGTCAAATTTGGCGTATACTGCAAACCTTGCGTTTTATGTACTGGAAGTAAATTCTAGCGTAAAATTCATATTTTGTAATCTGGCATAAAACTCAGACTGTTAGGTTTTGGCGTATACTGAAAGAATGTAGCACTTTATATTTTACGCACTGAGAGTAAATTCCAGCGTAAAACAGACTTATTCTTTTGCTTTTTGCAGTGGACCTACAGATCCCCCCTCTGGCTGAAGTAATAGGCTCTGCTGCTGGAATGTTGAATTCTAACTACTTGGAGGATTTGTCCCATGTGACTTTTCCTATCTCTGGAAACGAGTATCCTCAAGAAAGGGAAACTCTGATCTCGGCCCAAGGAGAAAGAATATTGCTGAGTATGATCAGTGGGGAACCCCTGACGTACATAGACGGTACTGAGTATAAGAAACCAGCTTTCTTATTTGGGGATGTTATTGATAAGCAATCCCAGACTAAGCCCAAGAAGGAAGATTGGGTATTTTTTGCTGAGGGCACGGTTATGTACCGGCCAAAGATGTCCAAGGATTACCCTATTTCTGCATTCTTCCATGCCACACATCCCAGAAGGATGGCATGGAATCTGACTCCTGATCTTCATGGTCAGCCAGGGAATATCTTTTATAAGAAAGGATTAAACCAAGGATCCTTTGTAAGCAGTCCCTCAGGCCCTGTTATGCCCTTCAGAGGACTACTACTAAGCATCGTCCCTAGTGAAGACTCTTCACTGCTCCAGCCATTTCAAATGGCAACTTTCTGCAATGAATTTATGGGGCTGGGAGGAGTATATCCCAGGGTTAACCCTTGCACCAGTGGATGGCTTAACCCCCAGAATCTTCGATGGGCTAGTTTAACTGCATGGGCCCAGAAGCACTTTCAGATGGAGCTGGAGAGTATCAACTTATTTGAGGCTGTGAGTGCTACTAGTGTTGGGCTGCCTATCAACACTAATTTGTTCTTAGCTTTGATGGAGCGATATAACTCGCTCACCGGGACTTTTGCCACTCCAATAGGTGAGTTAGGCCTGGCACTTCATGAGATGGCAGACATCTTAAAGCTGCCAATGGGAGACATTCCTTATGAAGAATACGTCCCTACCAACAAAGAGTTAAAGGATACCAACCCTTGGGTATGGCAGTGTACCAAGAGCTGATGAGCCACTATCTTGCATGCACCACCTTTTACAGAGAGCCTTCTGATTTGGCTCATATTAACAAGTGGGTATCCTACCTCTTCTTCCATCAGGCTAGAAATGCCAAGCAGGACAAGGTTGTAGATAGCAAAGACAAACCTTTGAACCCTCTTAGCATTCTTAATGCTAACACAATCGATGACCTTATTGAAGATGCAGAGGCTCCAGATTATGTTCTGAATGAAGACATAGAGGGTTATCCTACAGGGACCAAAGCCTACAGTTATATAAGGCATTGCCGGAAGCCTCTGTCAAAAGAAGCTCAACTGACTGGCTTCCTTTCTATTTGGCTACGCCGATGGATGGTGCCTGGTATTGCGTCTGCGGATCGCATTCATCGCAATACCTTATGGCCCGCAGTACGTTTGGTGTTTGGGGCAAGATTGGGCCTACTTCCTGCCATGGTATGCAGGATACAAGCTGGCCTGAGGGCTATTACTGATGGGTTGCTAGCCGATACTACACAGCGCGAAGGATATCCCAGAGTAGAATTACCATTCTTATATCTGATGGGATGGCTTCACAACACCAGAGTGATGTCTCCCGGATCTGCCAGTGGTTCGGGCAATAACTTCCTGTTGAATTACAGGAATTCTTCTTGGAATATGACTAGCGTCATAGATTGTCGAATAGCACTAATTTTTGCCCATAGTTGGAAGTTCTTCTGCACCGTCCTCTCCCGTACATATCAATCAACAGGGGACTAAACTTCAGGATGTAGGTCAGGGGAAGACTATTCTTTCTCCTGAAGCCTTTTACTGGTTGGTCTGCATTAGACCTTCCCACCTGCTGTACAGAAGTGAGGACCACTGCTACTTGGAGCCTTATCTGCCTAGCCGTTTAGCCAGGCAATTTGGGTATGATCAGTTGCATGTGGAAAATTCCATCACCAGCTTTAAATTCAAAGGTGGGCTTATTTATGGAGCTAGAGGATGGCGTATTTCATCATGGGTTGTACTAGAGCAACCTTTGCTATGCCCGCGACTTCTCTCTCCATGGAGTTGTGCATTCTTCATTCATACGCACAGTTTTATGTGTCCATCAATACCTTCCATCATGATTTTGAGGTATATGGAAGTTTCAGAATGCCCTCGCATAAGTCCACTGGAAGAGAGGAGATACCTGTCTCCTCTGATGAAGGTGATGAAACTACTGGTGCAGATGACTATTTGTTGATTTTACCGAGAGGCATAATATCTCTGCCAGTAGAGCCTCTCATTATTTCCAATAAACGAAGGGCTTCTACTCAGAAAGAGGCTTTCCCCCGCAAGAAGAAGTAGACTACTAGAGGTCCTAAAAAGACTTCCACCAAGGGGGCCTCTTCCAGGAGTGAGGCTATTATTTCCCCTATTAGGGATGATTCTTTGATTAGGGGTTCTTCGCTTTTTAAAGAAGGAGCCTCCACAGTTCCAGCTGAAAGTGCTAGAGATTCTTTGTCGATGACTGCTGCCGTTACCACCGTTACTGGTGATGCTTCTATATCGCCTTCGAGGCCACGCTCAATAATAATCAGTATACCTTTACCCAGACAAATAATGGGGCTAGCCCCTCCTTCATCTGTAAGTATTTCAAGTAAGATTCCACCCGATGAACCTCGAGTAAATCTGGGTGATGACTGGGATGACTACCCTCAAGCATCAGTTGGTGTACCCTTCTCGCCAGGTATGATAGCTTGTTTAGCATCATTAAGAAATGATTTAGCTATACAAGCCGCAGACGCAATATACATACCATCGGCCATGGGTAAATATTATCTTTACGCTTTTTTCAGGAAAATTTAACATCAAATTGATATTAATTTTCTCTTATCTTAGTTTCAGGCAAAGACTTTTCTGGGAGGGCGGAGCTGAAACAACCTTTGATTTTGTTGCGGATCCAGCTGATGAAATGGCGGTGACCACCATCGAAGAAGCATACTTTGAAACCGTTGATCTTTCATCCGCAACATTCTCAGATACAATCCTGCCAGCAGTAGTTCAAATAATATCGGAGGTGGATGAACCCACCATCTCGACTGTGCCTCCTTCGTCGAGCGTGCCAGCAACTTCAACTGTTGTTGGTGTCTCTTCTTTTGTCGCGCCATCTGTTGAAGCCACGACTGTGGCAACATACTCTGCAGTCATTCCAGGAGTAAGATTTACTGATGTCGCGGTCACTCCCAGCGTCCATTCGAGCTTTTCTATGCTAGTTGAACAATATACTAGCATATTCTACCTCACTTTGAAAGAATTGATATCCATGGTGCTGGAGCAGAATCTAGGCTTTGATGCTCTGAAAAGGTCCTCCAATCTCACTATAGCGCAGATTAGAAATTTCAATAACACTGAAAGAGTTGATGCGCTAGAGCAAATGGTTAATGGTTTAGAATAACCCATTAACGAATATTTATAACTATCCCAAGGCAGCATCAATGACTTGGTTCAGGCTGAGTATGACTCACTAACTACAGAAATTGCTCGGAAGACAGAAACTTTAAACAAATCCATCCAGGAACATCAACAAGAGATGGAGAAAGCGCAAGCAGTATTGGTGGAGAGTATTCCTCAGCTAGCCCAGTGCCGTGCCGAATGTAAGGGGTATGAAGTGAGGGTTCGAGAATTGGAAGCTGAACTTGCTCAAACAAGGGAGAGGCTTCTCAAAGCATCGCTAGTTCGTGATGTATTGGAGGGCCAAGTGAAGACAACTCAACAGAACTTGACACATGTGGGTGTCATCCATGCAAGTTTTGTTGATTCTCTGTCCGAACTATCTCTCTTGAGCAATGACGAAGCAAGGCTGGAACTAGCTCGCACCAATATTTTAAACTCCAGGAATGAGAGGATGACTGCTTTGGCGCTACAGATTCGTGATTTAACTGCTCCTCCCCAATGATGTACTTTTTTACTTTTTGCTCCTTATTTTCTCAGAAATAATAAAGATACATTTTCTGATTTTGTGGACCCATCACTTTAGAATATAAATGATAGGCTAAGATGAAAGTGATATCAGAGGTAATATGGACATGATATACTTTCGGTAAGGTTTAGCTGAATATATCTATTCAGAGGTAATATGAATATGATAGAATATGATCCAACTAAATTTGTAAACAAAACACTATCAGAGGTAATATGAACGTGATAGGTTTTGAAGTTTTAAATTATTTAAACATATCTATTCAGAGGTCATAAGAACATGATAGAATATGATCCAGCTAATCTTTGTATGTAGTATCGTCAGAATAAAATCTTCACCATAATCCATTAAGCAAAGGAGGTCAAGCATAATACTTCTTTAGAAATTTGCCGTTGATAGGAGCCATTATCAAATCTCCATTAGGCTTGGCTAATCTGTAAGCGCCATTTGAAAATATGGTTTCAATCACATAAGGGCCCTCCCATTTGGGCTGAAATTTCCCCTTACTTTTATGTGTAATAATCATTGGCCTCTTCACAGCTAAAACTAGCTCGCCAACTTTAAACACTCTTTCCTTCACTTTTTGATTAAAATCTCTGGAGATGCGTGCTTGGTAGAACTGGATGCGTTGTTGAGCTTGAAGGCATTTTTCGTCTAACCCTTCTAGCTCTTGAAGTCTTAAACGATCATTATTTTCCCCGAGTCAGCTCATTAGCTACTGCTATTCTGAGTGATGAAATCTGAATTTCAATAGGGAGAACTGCTTCACACCCATAAACTAATGAAAATGGGGTACAACCCGTTGGTGTTCGTACTGTTGTGCGGTATGCCCACAGACATTCCCCCAATTTCTCGTTCCAATATCTTTTGTTCGAAGAGACAAACTTCTTCAAGAGTTTCATGATGGTTTTGTTGAAGGCTTTCACCAAACCATTAGCAGCAGGATTATATGCCGTTGAGGCCATATTTTTTATCTAATTCTAATAACAAAATCGGTGAAACGCTTGACTGATGAATTGAGGCCCATTGTCATGAATTATCCTTCGAGGTATCCCAAAGCGATAAATGACATGATGCTTGATAAAGCTGATCACATTGGTTGTCTTTACCTCAGCGAGAGGAATTGCCTCCGTCCATTTGGAGAAATAGTCAGTGATAGCCAATATAAACCGATGTCCTCTAGAAGATGAAGGATGAATAGGACCAATGATATCCATACCCCAAGCTTCAAAGGGCCATGATCCAATAGTATGATGTAAATATTCAGAAGGTTGATGTATAAAATCTGTATGAACTTGACAGGCTTTGCATTGTCTTGCATATTTTACGGCGTTTGCAATCATAGTAGGCCAGTAGTAGCCCATCCTCCTGATACGATCCTGTAACTTAGGATCGGGTTGATGTGCTCCACATACTCCATCATGAGCTTCTTGGATAACCAGCCTTGCATCATCATCAGAGAGACATCGTAACAGTAGTCCATCATATGTTCGGCGATACAAACTTTGTGAAGAAGCATCAAAATAGAAATATAGCGATCGTCTTTTGATAGATGCTGCTTCTTTAAGATCCTCTGGTAAGATTCCATATGATACGAATTCTATAAAGGGACTTCTCCAATTTCTCTTAGGAGAAACCGTGTTTATAGCATAGCTGTGTTCTATGTAAAATTTAATTTTTACACAAAACAAATCTCTGTTAAGAAGGATTACCGAATTCTGCCTTCTTATAGGAATAGCTAGATCCGCAGCTAGACTGGCCAGAGCATCAGCTTCCAAATTTTGAGATCGAAGAACATGCTCTAAGAAGAATCCTTTAAAAGACATTGCTATCTCGGTCGTTGTTTGGTGATAAGGAATGAGGTCTGGATTGCGGACTTCATATATTCCTCTGACCTGATTGACGATCAGCTGAGAATCACCAAAAGCTTCCAAGTATTCAACATCCAATTCTTTAGCAACTTGAAGCCCAATCAATAGAGCATTATACTCTACCACATTATTATAGCATGGTTTACTAAGAGAATATGCTCGATAGATAACGAGTTTATCAGGACTCACCAGAACAATTCCTACTCCTGAAACCATATTTCCCTTGGGACCAGTCCTGGAAGCACCATCAAAGAATAGCTGCCACGTATCACCTTCCATTGCCGAATTATATTCTGCAACTTCGTCGGGAATGTCCTCATACAATTTGGAGGTTTCCAGAATTGGATGGGCGGCTAAGAAATCAGCTAAGGCTTGGCCTTTCATGGACTTATGAGGGACGTACACCATATCATACGGTGTCAATAGCATTGCCCAAGTCGTGAGTCGGGAATTAAGAATACTTGGCTTATTCATCAATATCCGAAGTGGATTGATTCTGGAGATGATATGAATAGTTTGGCCTGTTACGTATTGTCGCGTCTTCTGAATGGCAAACATTAGGGCCAGACATTCTTTTTCCCCTGGGTTATACCTGTGTTCTGCTCCGACCATCATCCTGCTTTGATAGTAGATAGCCTGTTCATGACCCTCATTGTTCTTTTGTGCGAGGAGAGCCCCTAAAGAATGATCCATTGCTCGAACATACAGCAAAAATAGTCTTCCTATGACGGGAGGCACCAGAACTGGAGGATTAGTAAGATAGTGTTTGATATCATTAAACACTTGCTGACAGGCTTCGTCCCATACGAATGACACACATTTCTTCATTAGACGAGAAAAAGGTTGATATCTCCCAGAGAGGTTGGATATGAATCTCCTGATATAAGCTAGACGACCTTGAAATCCCCTAAGTTCTCTCAGATTACGGGGCGGTCGCATTTCAAAGATAGCTTTTACTTTATCAGGGTCAACTTGAATGCCTTTAGCAGTAATAAAAAATCCCAGAAATTTGCCACTGGATACACCAAGAAAGGACTTTGTAGGGTTCATTTTGAGTTGATGTTGGCGCATCAAATCAAATATTGTCTTCAAGTCATGGATGTGATTATCCTTGAGGCGGCTTTTGACAGCAATATCATCTACATAATATTCCACCATTTTGCATAGGTGCTCATGGAATATGCTACTCATAGCTCATTGATATGTAGCCCCGACATTCTTTAATCCAAACGGCATGACTGTATAGGAATATACACCCAATGGTGTACGAAAAGCAGTATGCTTCTCATCTTCAAGATTCATCTTAATTTGATTGTATCCTGCAAATCCGTCCATGAAAGACATGCGCTCAAAAGCGCACGTATTATCGATCATGACTTCTGTAATGGGAAGAGGGAATTCATCTTTAGGACATGCCGCATTTAGATCTCGGAAGTCGATACAAACACGTACTTTTTTGCTTTTTTTCATAACTGGGACAACATTAGCGACCCAATCTGGATGTTGTTCTTCCCGGATGAACCCACAGGCTATTAATTTTTTAACTTCAGCTTCAATGGCATCCATCATATCTGGGCGGAACCAGCGTTGTTGTTGCTTCACAGGCTTTGAATTAGACAATATATTGAGTTTATGAGTAGCCACTTTTGGATCAAGACCTGGCATATCCTCATAATTTCAAGCAAAGACATTGATATATTCTTTTATCAGCTGGATTATTTCTTCTTTTTCTTCTTCAGAAAGATTGTTACTGATAAATATCGGCTTTGATAAAAATTTATCCCTAACATTGACTTGGATAACCTTGTCTTCAGTGAGTGGTTCTTTTTGTTCGAACCGTAGTTCCCATTGTGTATCCATTTGTTGTGCCCAAGGTTCATTTTCAAATGGTTCAGATTCTTGTTCCTCTGTTTTGAGGGAGTCTTTCAACACCATATTTACTGATAATGCCAGTTCGAGTTCATCATCTGAATCGGAGGATGACAAATCAATCTTGAGAAGAGGAAATAGTCTCATCACTTGACTCAGAGTTGTTTGAAGTTGTAAGAGATGTGGTATACCCTAACCCGAAACGAGTTTGTTGATAGTAGGGATCACCATACAACGACATTCGTCTGCCTTTTCCATAGTTGAGGCCTGGCTCCAACATCAAATCATAACCTATGTTTTGCATAATCTTCAAAGCCTGTGGGCTATATCTGTAGATTTGCATTTTTCCAACATCAGACTCGGGAGAATTCTCTTGTACAATCGGTCTATTCTACATTCGACCGAAGACTATTGGATGCTGATCGTTGTGAGTAGGTGGAACAATAAAGATAGAATCTTCATGTGGCCCATATGTCGTGACGATATTAGATGTTGACGCTACTTCCCACACATATGGATGATAGAAGTCTATAGCTTCCAAGAATTTTTGTGCTATGGGTTCTATATCTTTATGAGGAGAAGATTCATGATTAGGAAATTGGGCATCAGTGTACTGGAAAAGAGAATCTTTATTATCAACAGCAAACGCATCCCAATTTACATCAGATAGCTGCTTGTTGCGCCTAAGGTCAATAACCAAAGGTGGAGGTTTCTTGTTCAGATTGATCACTAAAGGATCATTTCCTCCTCCCGACCCTGTTGTGCCCAAGTAAATAGTCATAGGTTCCGAGACTTTTGGACGGATAACCCGCCCTTTTACTTGGATCGACAAAGGTTGCTCAGCAGATGGTTCTCCTAGCTCCTGGTGGGATTTTTCCTCCATTTTGCCTGACAACTCTTTCATGTAGTCTTGGGTGTACAACATGGCATCAGAATAGTAGGACTCAACTCCTTTGAACGGATTGAGATCAGCGAATTCGGTATTTACTGTTCCTTGAGCATCTACATATTTAAAATATTGATGTAGAGTCGAAGGAACAATATTGTAATCATGGATCCATGGTCTACCTAACAGAATATTGTAAGACACCTCCAAATCAATGACATAGCAGGTAGCCAATGGTCTAAGGTCACCAATCTGGATCCTCAGACGAATCTTCCCCAACGGCCTGCTTTTTCTGGCATTGAAGCCCACAATTGTAGTAGTAGTGTAAGCCAGTTCACTGGTAGGAATTCTCAACGGTCTTAGCAGACTATGATGGATAATACTGATCGACGATCCCGGGTCTATGTGAATCATGTCTACCTCCATGGAGCCGACGTATCCTGTATAATAAAGGGGCCTGTCGTGTTTGTTATGTTTCAACAACATGTCCTCTTGAGTGAAAGTGATGTTAGGGACCACTTCCATCACACTATGGCATTGAGGACATGCCATAGGCTCTTTATCAGGGGACTTGAGCTGAGTCAAGCATACATCTTCTTGTATTAATGCTTCACTCAAGGCTTAACGAGGGTCTTTGGATAGCCGAAGTAGCCCAAAAAATGGACAGTCTGGCTGGAGTATTAGCCAACTGAGCCAAGATGTCGAAGTTATAAGGTTTCTCTAAACTTTTGTTTTGAATATTCTTCAAAGGTTTATCGAAACGAACTTCTTTCTGTTTTCCTTTGTCCATAGAAGTTGATTTGGAAGGACCTGCCTCTGGTATAACAGGTTCAGGTTCTGGAGGTTTGGTAGCAGAAGTATCTGTCGTTGCTTCCTCCTGGTTCCCCCCATATTCTTTGAGGTAGGCTTTCCCTGACCGTGTTCCGGTTGCTAAAGCCTCTTTCTCCGATGCCGGGGATATTCCAACCATATGGCATGGTTTACATCTTGAGTTCTTCTTAGACTTAGTTTTAACAGTTTTTGTCTCTTCCTCATGTTCTGATACTAGATCAGGGTGAACCCACATGATCTCTCCACGCTTGGTAGTTAGGGGTACTAAATTTTGATTTTGACCCCTGGCAGGAGGGAGATTAACAATATCCATCATTGCCCGTGGAATAGGTACCACACCATCCGGTACTTCTTGAGAGAAAAAATTGCCAAATTGGAGTGAGATCATATTTGCAGTGACCGTCTTCTCATTGTTATGCAAAGTGATGACTTTTGCGTCGATCAACTCCTGGATTTTCCTTTTCAGTACATAGCACGCATTTGTGGGGTGATGTATGTATTTGTGGAAAATGTAGTACTTAGGATTATTCGTACTGCCGACTTCATTTGGACGCTTTATCTCTGGTAGAGTAAGCTTGCCACTTTTGACTAGACAATAAAAAATACTTGGAATATTGTCGTCGTCAAAAGAATATTCTTCTTTAGGTCTGGAAGTCCCAGAATTCGTCTGCGTAGTTACCGAAGTATTTTGCCTGGACGTGTTGATTGCCAGGGCCGCCTTTCCTTTTGAACTACGAGTATGGTCATTGTTGGAGGATGACCGCTTCCCTCTATCAGAGGTAGAGATCATGATTCCGTTGTCACGAGCCTTCCGACTGTTATCTTCAGCGGCTACTGCCGATATGATAAATGAGGGCCAATCATGGAACTGATATGGTCTCGTGAATACTGAGATCAGTGGGAGAAGGTTCTTTCTGCAAATATCCACCAAGGCAAAATCGGAAACTCCAGGAGGCATCTGTAAAGTAGCCTGACGAAAGCGTTCAATGAATGTACAAACATTTTCTTTTTTCTTCTGCTTTACTTCAATGAGTGATGACATAGACATGTCCATTCCTCCCTCGTAGAATCGAGCAAAGAATAGAGTCTTGAAATCTTCAAAAGAAGTAATGCAGTTGTCAGATAAACTACGATACCATTGGTAAGCTACTCCAGACAGACAGCCTTTAAATACTCGGGTGAGAAGGGCGTCATTTCCCTGCAACAATACCGTCATCATGCTGAAGTAGTTCATGTACTAGCTTGGTGACGTCTTTCCCTCAAACAAAACCATAGCCTGTGGTTTATATTTTGGGGGAAAAGGGATCTCATCCCAGACAGCTGGATATGGCTGGTTAATTCCCAACTTTTTGAGCTGATCTTTATGCTTCAATGCATCAAATTGGGCTTTTAATTCCCGAACTGCCTGTATCGGATCTTCAGTTGGGAAAGGGACAGCAGAGAGGTGAGAGATCGGATGTATTGTAACTCCAATAGGAGGTAATACATTCTCCGGGTTAAGAGGTTGAGGAGCAGCTGATTCTTGATTTTGAACAGGCTCCTGGCTTGCATTGGATGGTGGTATGTCTACCCCCACACGTAGTTGAGTCGGAGGAACAGGTGTTTGAGCTATCGCAGCTGTATGTTGAGTCACCATCATTTGGCGCATACTCTCCATCATGGTATGCATCTCTTTAAGTGATGCCTCCAATACAGTGATGCGTTGTTCAGTACTTCCTGATGGGGAAGCTTCTTCATATTCATCTCCAACAGCATAAACTCCTATTTCTTTAGATGCCACTGAGAGATTAGTATAGATCTCCGTAGAGATTGAGTCTATACTTTTAGCATCAAATTCAGAAAACTGGCAACCCCAGTGTCGAAATCTGAAGAATATGAAGCTGATTGTTGTGACCTCGAGCGAGTGTTTCGAAAAACACCTTCTTCAAAAGTCTCGATCAGTCTGTCAACTCTCCTTTGGCTCAGAGTTCTAGAGGGATGACGTCTTGAACTCGACCTTCCTCTAGGAATATACGAAGCCATGTTTACCGACGCAAATGTTGGTTCTTCTTCTTATAAGGACAAATAGTAGTTCAACCGGTCAAAAACTGACCATTTTACTTTAGAACAGCAATAGTTGATTACAACCTTATGACTATTACAACAGTGTTCCCTAGGGGGTGTAATAGACATTTTAGGAGATCCCCTGTCTTTGCGATCCTGGATCAAAAAATTACGCAAATCAGGGGGATTAACAGAAGAAGAAGAAGGCTTATTCTGCCTTTTTACATCAGTAGGAGCGTGGAGATTAGGAACCATAACCCTTTCTCTGCCATATGAATACAACAGTTCTCCCATATGAGTAGCATACGATCCATCATCTATCTGAGAAGCATATTTTCTCGTGAAACGGGTCTTCTTTACGCGGACAAACTTATCCTGGCGTAATTTGGAGTTTTGCACAGGTTCGCGTAAAATAGGAAAAGTCCTCAAACGACCTTCAGCGTCCTGCGTAATCTGTAAGGCGAGAATTCTCTTCTCTTGTGGGTGTAAAAGCCTAGAGGTTGGAAGAGTCGCCACTTGTTTTCCTTTGATGTGATCAAAGGGCCCATTTGCCTCATCATAGACGGGAGATGTATTTTTACGCGCAGGGCGCGTTTGAAATTTTCGCATTGGCACTGAGGCCTTGCCAGAAATTTTGTCTACCACGTCACAGATGGGAGACAAATGTTTACGTGTATGGCGCATCTTGGACTTCTGGATTGGCACTGGGGCATTGCCAGAAGTCTTGTCTACCACGTTACAAACGGGAGACAAAGTTTTACGCACAGGACGTGTTCGAGACTTCTGGATTGGCACTGAGGCATTGCCAGAAGTTTTGTCTACCATGTTACAAATGGGAGACAAATTTTTATGCACAGGGCGTGTCTGAAACTTCTGGATTGGCACTGAGGCATTGCCAGAAGTCTTATCTGCCACGTCACAGACGGGAGACATATTTTTACGCACAGGGCCTGTAGGCTGTGTTGTCACAACCTTGTTGATCATAGAATGAGAGCTTGCAGGAAGGGTAGAGGACGTCTTAGGCATCCATATTTTACGCAGCTTCCTGTTGTTCTGGACAGAAGAGGAATGAGAGCCACCCCCTGCATGAAGCATATCTTCATAGGCAGATTGGTCGAACTGGACGACCAAAGTCTTCTTTGTTGATCCGACGGATACAACATCGTGTTGAGCAATTGCTTTCTCGTCAGAGGAGAAAGTTATCCCCAGCAGAGTCACAATTTCTTGTTTGCGAGATTTAAACAAAGAGGTTTATACGAAACCTTTGCTTGCAAACTTAAAAGAAAAAAAAGAGTACAATTAATCCTATACAAGGATGTTAAGTACAATAAAATAATTCTGGGGAAGTATTGCTATAGGAGTCTGATCTGCGATCGATCACTTTGTCCCTTGGACCACATGATGACGAAGAAGTGTTGTTGAAGAAGAAGAAGCTTCAAAGGTTGTAAGTGGGATTGAATTCTCGTTGCCGAAGTTGTCAACCAACACTCTATGTCTGTGCTCTCTCTCTCTGATCTCTGATTATGCCCTCTCTGGTCTCTGTCTATGTGTGTCTCCCTGTGATCAGGGGTCTCTATTTATAGAGATCAATGAAATAACTGTCTAGGTTGTTGTAAAAGGCCAAACTGTGAAGAGAGTTGCATCTTTTACGCTGCGGTTATGACAACTGCTACCCACGTTCCCACGGTCTTCTGAATCTGCGTATAACACGTATCCCATTACAAGGTAATGCGTATAACTGCTTCTCGAAGATCATGGCATACAAGCCACGTAGGTAGCTGCCTATGCGTAAAGATGGTTGGCGTGAAAGCCAAATAACTGTCTTGTCGGCGTAAAAGCCAAGCTGTGAAGAAGAAGACTTTTTTTACGCTGCGGTTATGATAACTGATACCCACGTTCCAATTGTCTTCTGAATATGCGTATGACACGTGTCCCTTCATGAGATAACGCGTATAACTGCTTCTCGAAGATCATGGCATGCAAGCCACGTTGGTAACTGCCCCTACGTAAAGATGGTTGGCGTAAAAGCCAAATAACTGTCTTGTCGGCGTAAAAGCCAAACTCTGCATAAAACTTGATGATGCATAAATAATAGATAACCAGCATAAAATAGCCAATTATCCGTCACGATTGAGGTCTTGAGCGTATTCTGGGCTAAATAGCCTTATCACGTACCTTTGCAGATATAGCCGAGTTGGCATATTTCGAGGAGATAGCATACGGCGTACTCCATATAGTTGAAAATAGCCTGGTTGGCGTAAAATGCAAGAATGGTGATGTGAGCGTATTAGCCACAGTTCTAGCTTTTCCAGTCATGACAAATAGAACAAAAATCTCGTGCATTAAATGCAGAGATATGCCTAAATCTCGTGCATTAAATGCAGAGATATGCCTCGAGCTCTGTACGAAAAATAGCTTTTGACATGGCGTCTGATTTTATCTCATCTTGAGCGTAAAAACTCATTTCTTTCCTATGTATAATAGGCAGCGTATTCTTTGAATGCGTAAAAATGACTTGTATCAAGAATATGTCACTAAACGATAGCCTGGGTCTCTGTGCAAAATCATCATCGCAGCCGTCCTCTCGATTATCGTGCAGTATTTTGTCAGGAGTCAGGTTCATTGTTTTGTCTGACAAATTTATCTGAGGAATACGAAGAGTTCCTCGTACAACTTTACGCTACATTAAAGATAAACGTATTTTAAACTTTACGCTGGAAGGTAAAGCAACCTTTTACGCAGAACAGTCTTGAAGCACTGCTTTACGCGGACAGCTCTGAAGCTCTACTTTACGCCAAACAATTCTGAAGCCCTGTTTTACGCAGACAGCTCTGAAGCTCTACTTTACGCCAAATAACTCTGAAGCCCTGTTTTACGCGGACTTCATGTATGTTGGAGGTTTTTACTGTATAATACGCGTACAATTCTCCAGCATATTTTATGCTTCTACAATAGCCACGATATACAATCCCGTAGCAAACGGTCTAGCAGAAGCATTCAACAAAACCATCATCAAGCTCCTCAAGAAATTCGTGTCTTCCAACAAATGCGACTGGAATAAGAAGCTGGGTGAATGTCTCTGGGACTACCGTACAATAGTTCGGATAGCTACTGGGAATACGCAATTCTTCTTGGTGTACGGAAGTGAGGCGGTACTCCCGTTGGAGATCCAATTCCATTTATTACGAGTAGATCTCTCTAACCAACTAACCACGGACGACAACTACCGTCGACGGTTACAAGAGTTGGAAGCACTCGACGAGAAACGACTCTTAGTTCAACAACGCATAGAGTTGTATCAAGCACGTCTCTCTGGAGCCTTCAACAAATGGGTAAAACAGAGAACGTTTCAAGTGGGTGACCTTGTCTTAACAGTAAGAAGACCGATGGCTATGATTCATAAGACAGACGACAAATTCTAACCTAAATGGGAGCGCCCGTTGGTTGTGGAAACCGTGTTTTCCAACTACGCGTATCGGCTAGCAAAACCCAACGACAACTTGCTCCTGATGCCTATCAACAACAAGTTCCTCAAAAAGTGTTATGTCTAAATTGGACTAGTATTCCTCTATTACCAAACTATATCATATCTTCCTGGGCGTTGGTTCATGTCCACAGGACCTCTGGACTGTCGCTCTACTACACTACTCCGGCGGAGTCTACCATGTCCATATTACCTATGAGCAAACTTTCCATCCTTGACCATCGATCATCACATCCACATTACCTATGATATCGATTGTCTTACAACTTATCACCCGTACCCAATCCGGAGTATTCCCACGGTATTAAGTTCACAAAAACTGCCATGTCCATATTAGCTCCGGCAGGGATTGTCTCAAACCTATTACTTGCACTAACGTGCAAAAAAAGTAATAGGTCCACAAAATATATTACGTCCATATTACCTCTGATTGGGTTTGTTTTGAATCTATTACTCGCACCCCAAAGTGCGTAAATGGGTAATAGATCCACCAAAATCTCCAGCGAGAAGTTCTTACAACCCACAAAACCTATCACGTCCATATTACCTCTGATAGGGTTTGTTTTAAATATATTACTCGTACCCCTAAGTGCGCAAAAGGGTAATAGATCCACCAAATTTTTCCAGCGAGATGTCCTTACAATCACAAAACCTATATCTGATAGGGTGTTTTTGAATCTATTACTCGTACACCAAATTATGTAAAAGGGTAATAGGTTCACCAAAATCTCCCAGAGGGATATCCTTAAAAAGCTACGGTATTGTACTACATTTATATTATCTCCAGTACAATACACAAATTCCATAACATACAAAAATTCTGAAAAAGGAAAGACTTCATTAATTAATATTCAAGATCATGAGTAAATATGATAAAAATCTATTACATTCAAAGATTTTTATTTCAAGGTCATGAGTATATATGATGGAAACCTGTTTTTAAGGGTTTTCCATGAAGTCTCGTTGATATAAAACTTTATCATTAGAAGTGTCCCTCCATGTTGTCGTCGCTACTGACACAAGTTGAGCCTGCAGCAAAACTCAATGCATTATGGCTCACTACTCCACAGTGCAAACCTCAGTAAATGGAAAATCTAAACTGATGGATAGCAAGGGAAAAGCAGGAGCAGACGCTCTACAAATATGCGGAAAGACCGATGACAGGAATGAAAATTAATCCAAATCCTGTCATCCACCCTGCAGTCTACCGGTCGATAGCGAACCACATAAAAGAGAGAAAAGCAGCTGATGTATTGCATGAACAATGGAAGCTCAACGTATGACGCGGGATGTTCATCCTCGTCTCCAGGATTAGTTCTTGTAAAACTGACCGCGTCTCCTGGAGAAATACCGCATAAAGTTGGTTTTCATCTCGAACAACAGGTGTTATGATATCCTTCCATACCCTATTATAGGCAATACGAGCGAAGACAAAACCTGCATAAAGAAGATGCATTAGTCTCAGCGAAGATTATAAAAAGGTATAATCGTCGTATACCGCTGCCAGGCCGCAGCTACATGCAGTTAAGTTTGCACGGACGAGCAAGATGAGACCTCACCCATGTGGCCAAGCCATATACAGGCTCTGCACACATAAAACATATGATTCCTCATCCATGCGGCCTCGCCAAAGCTCGATGCACATGTCAGACATATCCTGCACGCATGCCATGAAGAAGTGCTCACCCACACGACAGAGCTCTATGAAAAGGTCTGTGCATGTCCAAGGGGAGCCTTCATCGATGTGGCAGAACTTTGCTAAGGGTTGGCTTACGTTGGGGAGGACTTCCTACCCATACAATAAATCCGTGTACCGGTGGCTCTGTGACCTTAGCCGCCCAACACGAGAGACATGGTACCCCCTTACCTCGGAGGAGAAGCCCTGCATCAGGGGGCCACGGATCAATCCTGCTCTCGACCGACTCCTCAGCGAGAGAGACAACAATCTCCAGCATCTTTATGAAGGAGGAGGAACGGAAGACAATTTTCTCTCATCCCCAAGTCGCCTACTTATAGGCTCCAAGAGATGCGTGAAGAGATCGAGATGACGAACGAGGCAGTTATGGCGATAAACCTGACTTCTCGATTTTTGCGTGTCACTTTTATCTCCTTGAAAACTGTGGCCTAGAGCCCCGCGTTAGAAGATGGTACCGAATTTGAACAAAATCCACCCAAGGGTCAAGGCAAAATCTTGTAGTTAATGAATAAGGGACAACCTGGCAGCGTTCGTCCATGCGGCTCAATGTCCATTCGGCCCGGACGTACCCCATCCATGCTTCTTATTCAAAGTATTTCAAACTTATCAGTTTAAAAACTTTGAAAGGGGTCTTGTAGAAGCATAAAAAAGACGCATCCATACGCCTAACATCCATGCGTCCCAAATAAAACTCAACAGATGATGGACCGAATGGACACCATACGGCCCAGAAAAGTGTCACCCATGCGGTCCAAACAAGCGTCCTGACAACTGGCCACAGGTCGGTCTGACATGACGTCCTGACAACAAAGATGGCGCCTGACACAGAATCCAGACAAAAAAGATTTTCATGATCGCCTCGAAGGACGAGAACACACTAAGAGAAAGAAGTCCCGAGGATAGTGCAGAGCCACATGTATAGCACGTCGAAAGATCCCATGTGGCTCTGGCCTATGCGTTCCAAACTCCACGAAGTCCATGTGTCTCTGTCCCCAAGCTTTCCAGACTCCATGCGTCCCATGCGGCTCTGGCCCATGCGTCCCAAACTTCATGTGACCCATGCGTCTCTGGCCCATGCATTCCAGACTCTAGGCGGTCCATGCGTCTCTGGCCTTATGCGTTCCAGACTCCATGCGTCACATGCGGCTCTGGCCCATGCGTCCCAGACTTTATGTGTCCTATGCATCCCAGACTTCATGTGTCACATGCATCTCTGACCCATGCATTCCAGACTCCATGCGGTCCATGCGTCTTTGGCCCCATGTGTTCCAGACTCCATGCGTCCCTTACGTCTTTGGCCACACGTGTCTCTGATTCTACATCGACCAAATCTTGCTGTTACAACTAAGTGATTCTCTCCAATCAAATAGCGGTCACGTGTCCACTTGACCAAGTCGTGCATACAATAGATGAGAACCACCAAGATATTCAGCAATTGAATATTCACGTGACAGCTGAAGCCCGATCTTTTGCACAGTTGTAACTCCTTCCTATTAGGAGAAGACACGTGGCAACCTCCAACGTCCATGCGGTCCGAAATTCATGCGAACACTAAACGACTATAAATAACAGGGTATTACCCTCATGCAAAAGGCTGACTGGTTATCTGCGAATCAACACTCAAGGGAGATAAAAGAGCTTCTGTATTGGATCGTCCACGGAGTAAAGAGAGCTGGTACACTCCTAACCCTCCTTCGTTACCCCCAGAAAATAAATTTGTACTTAGATAGTCTCCTAGGACTCTTCTTTGTACTCTCTTAGTTTGTTAATCAAATCTAGTTCTCTCAGTTCTCGTTTTGATATTAAATGGTAAACACCTTTTACTTAAAATATGTAACAATAAATATAAAATGTTCATTGACAATGTGCTGATGAGATTATCTATATAAAACGTACATTTATCAATGTGTTATCATGTGTTCTTAGAACACATGTTAACATAAACCATAAATCAAATACTATCACAATAATATTGTAACGAATGACCATCACATACATGCGAGAGTCTATTTTTTTTTATCTACCAAAATTTGGATAATGTTCACCATCACACTCAAAGGTTACCACATGTCAATCAAATTATTTTTTTATTAATATAACATGAGAGGAATTAAATTAGAAAAAAAAAGAAAATTTACTGTAGCGAAATAAATTTATATTAAATTCATGTAAAAGAAAGAAGTTTGAGAAATTTTTTAAAAAAATCAGAGTCCGCCAACAGTGTTGGCAGAAAATACAACTGCTGTACACGTACGCAGCAAAAAAATAATAATAATAATGTGGTCCCCACGGCCAATTTCCGCCAATCGTGTTGGCTAAAATTGGGGGGGGGGCAATTTCAGCCAACACACTTGGCGGAAATTGGCCGTGGGTCCCACGGTTTATTTTTTTGGTTTTGTTTGGTTTTGTTTGGTTTGGTTTGTTTACCTAGTTTGGTTTGATTGGTTTTTTTGGTTGGTTTATTTTAATTAGTTATATTTTTGTTTTATTTATTTTGTTTTGTTTTGTTTTGTAATTAGATTTAAGTAAATTTATTTTAACGAAATAAAATTAAAATAAATTAATTGGAAAGAAATATTTAGAAATATTTTTTTCGTAAAATAAAAAAAAGTAAAGAAGAAAAAAATAAAATAAAAACTAGTATTTATTTCTGTCCTCTAATTTTTTGTTTATTTTAATGGTTTAGTTTTTCTTTATATGAAAAAAAAGATAAAGTAAAGAAGAAAGACAAATATCGGAGAATGATTTGGTTTTGATTTTGGTTTGAAATTGGGTTGGGTCTATAGGTTGGTTTAGTAATTCAAAACAAAACTAAATAAAAAAAAATCAAAATCCAAAACAAAACTAAATAAAAAAAACTAAATAAAAAATGTTGGCTGAAATTGTTGGCTAAAAAAACTAAATAAAAAAAACTAAATCCAAAACAAAACCAAATAATCAAACAAAACCAACCAAAAAAAACCAACCAAAACCAACCAAAACAAACCAATCCAAACCACCCAAAAGAACCTGTGGGCCCCACACCCAAAATCCGCCAACTATGTTGGTTGAATTTGGGTGGGGGGCCCACGGATTCTTTTGGGTGGTTTGGGTTGGTTTGTTTTGGTTGGTTTAGTTGGTTTGGTTTGATTATTTATTTTGTTTTATTTATTTTTTCATAATAGACATAAAATAATTAATTTAAATGTTCCTAAATTTTTTTTGGAGATCGAAATATCGTTTTAAATCCGTGGGCCCCCACATCCAATATAAATTTATTTCACTACAGTAAATTTTAAATATTCAAAAATAAGATTACCGAAAGTCAAATTTGGAGGTCGAAACATCATTTTTTTGCGATTCTAAAAATTTTCGAAGTCCGTTAAACGAAAAAATTGTTTATCCTATAGTACTTTTCCATACGATCATTTTGGCACAAACTGGGCCTTGTTTTGATCTCCCAGTCAAAAGTTATGATACTTTAAAGTTTTAAAATTTATATTTTTGCCTGTAACATATGCGTCTTGTTTCGGATAATTTTTTTTTTCTACATGATTTGTGTTACTCTCTTCGGAAACATACAAATCGACTTATTATTTAACGAAAAACGATTTCAAAACAAGTAGTTATGGCCGCTCTAAGTCTGCTCGACGGCAGACGTAATAGTCTTACGGCAGATTTTTATTATTATTATTTTTTTAACGCCTGTTAACGACAAAAAAATTTACGATAAAAATATAATATTTATAAATATAAATGTCCAATTGATATTGATATTTTTTTCGTAATTTTTTAAACTTTTATGCATTAGATGGAATTTATAAAAAAATTGATGCTTTGGAAACAAATTTTCGAAAAAAATATTTCTAAATATTTCTTTCCAATTAATTTATTTTAATTTTATTTCGTTAAAATAAATTTACTTAAATCTAACTACAAAACAAAACTAAAATAAATAAATAAAACAAAAATATAACTAATTAAAATAAACCAACCCAAAAAACCAATCAAACCAAACTAAGTAAACAAACCAAACAAAACCAAAAAATAAACCGTGGGCCCCACACGGCCAATTTCCTCCAACTGTGTTGGCTGAAATTGGCCGTGTGGGCCCACATTAATTTTTTTTTAATTTTTTTCTGCGTACGTGTATATCAGTTGTGTTTTCTACCAACACTATTGGCGGACTCTGACTTTTTTTTAAAAAAATTCAAATTTGTTTCGTTTATATGAATTTAATATAAATTTATTTCGCTACAGTAAATTTTCTGGAAAAAAAAAAAAATTTTAAATTTATAATTATAGTTGGTTACTGTTAAGTGGGATGATGAACAAAAATGTACTCCACCACCCCTGCGACACACGTACGTGCAGTGGGGCCCACAGATGAGATGATGGGTGATACTGCAAAGGAAACACACGCACACGACTCCTCCGGCCACTGCCAATCCCCAGATCGCCATACCAATTATATATGTACACTCACGAAATCTCTTGACCATAAGCTTGACCCACCGAACAGTAAGTAATAATAAGATGACATGTAACACGGTTCCACTTAGTTGTTGGTCGACGCGACCGTACATGTGGTGCTGAGACTTTACTGTTGTTGCATGTGTTGTCCTGCTGCTGCTGCCGAGTCCTGTCGTTGATGATATGCCCATGAACAAACTTTTTCAGTTTGCCAATTAACAATAAAACAATAATTAGAAGAAAAACAAAGTTCCTAATTAACAATACTCACCGAAAAGGATGTTTATAAAATGAATTACGTTTTATTATAGAGTTTTAAAATATTTTTAGACTCTTTTCTTTTCGGTCCTTGATAAAGGCACTACAAAAAATACTCATGACTAGTTCAGTATTGATGCTAACTCATTAATGAAGAACTTTCACTCAGGACTTTCCAAATTTATCTCTGGACTGTCCAACTCCATGCCCTCTCCTCCTCCTCCAGCTCCTCCGCTCATCTCCATCTTCCTCCTCCTAGTCCTGCTCCTCCGCCCCTCTTCGGCCACTACCGCCGTCTCTTCCTCCTCTCAACTCCCTCTCCTCCATCTCCCCGGCCTCCTCATCCCGCTCCAGTCCCTCTCCTTCGCTCTTTTCGGCCTCCTCCTTCCCTCCAGTCCCTCTCCTTCGCCCTTTTCGGCCTCCTCCTTCCCTCCAGCCCCTCTCCTTCTCCTCCCTCTTCTCCGCCTCCCTCCGGTCTCCTCCTTCCGCACCGTCTCGCTAAGCCCCGCCCCCATCCGGCCTCCGTGCAGCCCGCTCAGACCCGCGTTGCCCAGCTCAGCCCCTTGTCGCCTCGCGTACCTCTTCGGACTGTCAAAATTTTGACAGTCCTACATATTTGAAGAGCTGTCAAAATTTTGACAGTCCTAAAGAATCAACGTTTTATGACTGTCAAAATTTTGAGAGTCCTTCCAATTGGAATGACTGTTAAAATTTTGAGTATTTTATATTGTTAGGACTGTCAAATTTTTGACAGTCCAAAAAAAAATCAGTTGGGAGTGGACAGCCCAGTGAGTAATTTTTGGGAGTGACAAATTTGTAATTATCAAAACAAAAAAATTTCGCTGCCCTGAGTGTAATTTGTAGTGCCTCTATCAAGGGCCTTCTTTTCGTGTATCACTATTTTGACTCTTAAAGTAAATCTTAATACATAAAAGGCTAATTAGAATTTAGATCTCGGATTTGATGAAAGAAAACTTTGATACAAATGTTGTATCAAATTTTTTATACAATGTCACTACCACATTCTAAAATAGAGGTATTTTTGTCTTTTTATTTATTATAAGTATTGTGTATATTTTATCTTATAAATAGTTGCATGATATATATATATATATATATATATATATAGTGTTCATTAATGCATGAGTCAGTGGACTAGACCTAGAAAACAACTAGATGAACCCCTGACCAAAATATAGGATTATGGATTTTAATTAGTATTTTTGGGATTAATTATTGGGGATTATATTTCACTACTGTGATTTTATTCAATTGTTGTACCTTACCGTTGCTTCGTTATTTGGAGCGTTACACTAGTTTTTACCTTCCATCAAATTTCACACCCTTGTCCTAGACGTGCCAGTCTTCCATTCTGACCTTTGTGTAACTCATAAATATGCTCTTTTGTGCTTCATTTTAGTCGCACAATATTCGTTACAAATATTTATTTTTAATTTCAAAATACATAGGACTATGACACGTAAGCATGCCAGCCGCATTGATATGGCAACTCCAATATATGGAAATCATAACCCATACGTACGCTGTAATATAAATATCAAATCCACAAGTGGTATAAAATGTATCACAAGTCATAGGGTACAATCTAAATCTCATCCACAGAAAATCAATATAAATAAATAACTAACATCTATATAACTAGATCTCAATAAGAAGTATCTAAAGATGATAGTTGGATGGAAACAAATCCACTACCAACTCGTATAGAAAAGTATAACACAATAAATACAATATAAGAATACCAGCTAACGACCACGGGCTCGAAGAGAAGACATCCTCGAAACATATGTAACCATCCGAATCTGCGCTCCTGCGAATACTCAAGAACAGATACACCTGGAAGGGCCAGGTCCTCAGAGAGACGTAACAAGATACATAGAAGCAAGCCAATTTGAATACAGTAAAATGTTTAAAAATATGTAAGTACGCTGTACAAGACAATCTATATGAAATACAAATGAGGGCAACCTTTCGACGAATGGGCAAGGGTAGGCTACTCGATCTAAATCTCATAACTCACACACACATCAGTGGATATCAGAAATTGACATACCGCGGGGGTAGCGACCAGCTAGACTCCAGAAATTGACATACTGCCGGGGTAGCGGTCACGCCCCAGTCCCAAAAATACGTAGGACTAGGACACGTAAGCATGCCAGCCGCATGGATATGGCAACTCCAATATATGAAAACCAAACCCATATGTACGCTGTAATATGAATATCAAATACACAAGTGGTATAACATATGTCACAAGTCATAGGATATAATCTAAATCTCATCCACGTAAATCAAATATAAATAAACAACCAATGTCTATGAATCTAGATCTCAATAAGAAGCATCTAAGAATGATAGTTGGATAGAAACAAATCTACTACCAACTCGATATAAGAGCAAATACAATATAAGTACACTACAACAAACACAATATAGGAATACCAGCTAACAACCACGGGCTCGAAGAGAAGACCTCCTCGAAACATAGGTAACCATCCGAATCTGCGCTCCTACGAACACTCAAGAACAGATACACCTGAAAGGGGCCAGGTCCTCAGAGGGACGTAACAAGATACATAAAACACATGCCAATAAAGTACTGAAATAAATATCCAATGGGGTCGCCTAACCGTCTAAGTGAATGCAGTTAAGAACAACTTTCCCCATAAGTGAGCTATTTGGCTGAAAACTGGAATTTGACATGGTTCTTTATTGGAGATCCATGGGCCTAAAAGGCACGTCGTCTTTTGAATGGCAGAGTCCTCCAAGTAGTATAGGGGTCATCACCGCCCGTATCTCCAGCGGAGCTTCCGGGTTACAGAAGAAAAAAGTGTAAAGGAGCTCAAATGCGGTACTTGTTGTTCTCCCCACCCCATGCTCTAAGCATGTCACATCCATGACATAATTTGGTTTATAGCCTATGCTTAGTACCCTAGCCCAATCCTGCAACCAAACAAGGATAAGGATGGGACCACCGTACTAAAATAAGCTATGTCCATAGACCTCTAATAACTGCTAAGTCTACTAGCATGCAAAGTTTCTAACAGCAGTTATTCCTAACGCACGGCCCACACGTACAGGAGGCCAAACCCTGCACGCCAGTCCGTGATCTATATGAGACTCACAACTCGTGTAACAACTGTGTCACGGCCAATGAACCTAAAGATGCTACATGATAATGGGATAGTCTCATAAACAAGGTCAATATAAATACATAAATAAAAATATATCGCGACGACACCGTCACGCGCATTTTATATAACAGTTAAGATATATGAACTAAAGACAGAAAATAAAGATGCATGCAACATATGGAATATAAATAACAGTACAATGGCAAGGTATACTTGCCTGACAAGAAGCTGTAAAATATAACGTCCAGATGTCCCACACATAGGACCAGAAGCAATGGCCTCAGAACAAATGTCTCCGTATGCTAAAATAGATATCACCAACATTCCCAGAATAAGTAAAATAGCTAGAAAATACTTCCCTTTCGTCCAATTTGGATACATGGGCAAAATGGTAATTTCGGATAAAAGTGGGGTCCATGTGTGGCCCACTTTGCATCGAAAAGCGTGACAAGGGTAACAATCTCTAAATGGGACAAGTTATAGGTCAAACAAACTCTAAATGTCAATACGAATCCAACGGTAGGTCCAAATGTGGATTCTGATGGGCCGAACACAATTTCGTTCAAAAAGTCAACCGTGGGGCCCGCCAATTGGCGACTTGGTCAACTGTCTCAGAATTGCGTGAAAATAGGGTCACAGGACCAGAGCGTTACCACGAATCTAGTGGCATAAGTTTTGTCGTAATCTGACTAGTGTGCACCAAATGCGCACGACTTTCGCTAAAGTTGTAACACGGAATTTGTCCGCAGATACGGGCTGATTTCGGCGCGCACACGCGTCCGAATAAGTTTTCACGAACTCTCACGTATCCGGTTATGCTGCACGCACCGTTCGGTACACCTGGTACACGGCGGGGCGGTCCCGTTTGGCGGGGTGCGCTCCGTTTCACAACTTTTAGAAATCTAAAAAATTGGTTCGTGGGGTTTTCCAACGAATTTAATTCTGTCTACAACAGTTAATAATCTAGGGTTATTTAACAGAAATTAAACTAGGTAAAGTGGTCTACGCATACCAAAAAGAATTATCGAATTCGGATCTCTGTGGTGGAAGATACGAACTCGGAATCTTGGGTGATCACCGTAGTTTTTTACGATCCCAAAATTCGGTCTATTTCTGCCAACTTTGGCACTATTTTCGCCTATGGGTATGCGTTGTTCGAGGTCTACTATCACACAGATATGGAAGAGGGTTAAGCATACCGGTGAAGACGGGATGGCATTTGGTTGAGCGAGGCGACGGAAAATAACTCCGGAACACAGGTACCTCGCTGTGGAATCTGCAGTGCGCGGGGTTGCGGTCATCGGGATTTATTTCGACGGCCTGGCGGGGTCCTCCGGCTGTGGTGGCGGCGCTCTCTAGGTCTATATGGGAAGAGGAAAGGTTTGGATGATTATAGGATTATATATATATATATATATATATATATATATAAGAAAGAGGGAAGGAGGGTTGAGTTAAAAGCCGCGGGGGGGGTGTCTGTTGCTTGCCGGTTTGCTATGGGGATGCTGTTGGTAGTAGTTAAGTAAAGAGGGCAGCAACATTTGCTAATAAGGGCTCACGATGGGGCTTGCTGCATGGTTGGGGTAGGATAGTAGTGCTTTGTTTTGTAATGGTTTCTTATGAATTATTATTATTATTATTATTATTTTCTTTTCTTTTCTTTTCCTTTTTCTTTTATTTTAAGTATATATATATATATATATATATATATATATATATATATATATACTCATAGAAAAAATTCTAGAATTATATTAATACATACCATTACGCTAGCAACTGCTCAAGGGGTCCTCTACATGAAATAAATTCGGAAAAATTCCTAATGGTCCCATAAGTCTCCTAAGTGCACCAACACCTAAAATAAAAATTAGTAAAAATCTATTTCTCCTAATTAGCCACTAATTACTATAATTAAATTATTAATTAATAATTAAAAGGGTATATACGGTTTTTAGGAATAGGGGTTTTACATTCTACCTAACTTATAAAAATTTCGTCCTCGAAATTAAAATTAAGCCACGGTAGAATAGCAAGGATGGTATAAGATTTGTATTGTTTAAAATGCAAGGTCAGGTTTAAAGTAGTGGGCGATGTTGCGCATTGCACATCCCGAAAAATCATGGGAAAATCCACATAAGCGAAAAATAGGTTTCTTCATCTGTCATGTCCAATGGTGTGGACACATAAATGCTCTTTTGCATAAATCGTCCAATAATTGAAAAATTGCACAAAGATGAGAATTGGATGATGGGCACGTCTAGGATAATGGTGTAGAATTTGTAGGAAGGCAGTGACTAGTGAAGTGCTCCAATTATCGAAGCAATGGTAAGGTGCGCTAAGTGATACCATATTGTAAAACTAAATAAAAAATACCGTGTTCTATTTCTAAGTGGATTCGAGCTAGCCTCAGTCTTACTATCTAAGCCAAGTATGTCTAATTCTTGGGTGAGGGGGTTTCACAATCCAGCCAACTTAAAACAATCTCGTCCTTAAAATTAAAATAAGGCATAATTTATTAATCTTTCATGTACATAAGGTAAGTTAATCGCAATCTCCTTGCGATAATTAAAATCTTAATCATATCCATCGCAATCACTTCAAGGTTAAGATGACCACTGTTCCAATCAAAATTCAACCTATGGTTATCTCTTTTCACTTTTTCAAATTATCCACACCCAAATTTAAATTAAATCCATATAACATCTTCAAGATTTAAATACGCATATAAATTTTACCTCACGATCTCCAACTATTATAATCTCCTCTAGAAAGAAATTCGAGTCCAATATTATTCCTATTTTCACCTATAAATTTTTATATTCTTCAACTTTTTTTTTTCATTCACATCCTCAATATTTCAATGTAGGTAGTCCAACCATCAAATTTTAATTCTTAATTTAAATCATCAAATTGAAAAATAATTTAAATGCAGTCCACCAATGTTCAAGTCTAAAATTCTATATTTATCCTCCAAATTCAAATTGATGATTTTACCTTCAATATTCAAAAATTTAAATCATGTACTTAAGGTATAAATATTGGGTCCTCAATATCAAGATTTTAAAATTCATTAATCCTCATCATCTTAGTCATTCTTCTAAAATTCTCAAAATTAAAATGGCTTGAACCTCTCCTAATCAAATCTTACTCGATCACAATCTAAAAAAAATTCCTCTCGAGTTGACAATGCACTGCTACCCAACTTAGAGTTTACCCATCCATCACATAAGGCTATATACTTTAAGAAAATTTTTCCTTAATTTATTTACTCATGTCATTCAATCCTCAAAACTTCAACGCTGATTATATCATATATGATATGCCCTTAATTACAAAAGAATAATCCTCAAGTATGTGATCGGCCTATGGGGTATATCTAGTACTCTCTGTGTATTAAACTTATACCAAGCATGAGGTTTCGTCTTTCCGAAATAAGGGAAGACGGAGATCAATAATAAAGAGTTCAAGGGAGAGATAATAGAATAGAAGTATCGGAATCAAGGCGTTTAAAAAATTCAAATGGGAATTGCCAAAGTAGTTGTGGATTGAAATCCTATTTTGGTAATCTTTTGTTCGCATGCTCGTATTAGTACAGTTATGTAACCGATACGATATGTCAGACATGTCTAGGGCAAGTATATTTGTCTACTAATCAACTATGTATCTCAATCCATGCAAAGTAGTATTGCGAAGGGGAAAACCAAAATGTACTAAGGTTGTCCAGACCGTAATACAATGATTCTGATTAGACAATTGTATCAGTAGGCGTCCCCAATAATACATATCTCATGATCATGCTCGATAAAAGAATAAGCTTGCAAAACTAGGCTATAAAATAGCAGCATAAGTCAAGGTAGTATATGAAATATAAATGCGCTAGATCATGATGAAAGAAGTCACAACATATTTCAAGTTCACAAGAAGTTAAGACTATACAATCTCTACAATTGTCATACAACTCCTTGTCTAAGTCTCTAATCGACCAAATATGGCATGGGCCTCTAAATTCTACCGTCTGAATAAATACTATCATCTTTTGCTAGCCTACTGGTAATGTCATTCAGTTACACTACATCGATGGGTCAAGAGGACTATGTGATACTAAGTTGCGAGGTATACTATCCAACTTATAACAATAAACTAATACTGTACTATTTTAAGGATACCATAGAAGCTCCTGTTAAGGTCTACGAGAAAGGGTCTCGGTACTTATTTAGGATATCCTTTTACATTACATAGGTCATGGTTGTCTTAAGTCTTAATCATAGTGCTCATAGAGCAAGTGTCAATAGTAAGGATAGAAGAGTTACTGGCCATCAAGGGGAAAGGGATCTAACTTGTATTGGGGTAGGAGTACAAATTACGCGACTTAAAGCTAAGGGGTAATCATTAGGTCATAATCAACAATAATAACTTAAACTGTCAAGTTCTAATTACCAATCACATAATTTAAAAATTCAAGAGTAACAACCAAAATCCTAGCAAGCTATATATATCCTAACATAGAATAAAATTACTTGGTCTATAATCAGAAGTGTCAGATGGCACGAGTTGAAAGATGAAGAGAAAAAACATAATCAGTCATCGCACAATAGCGAGCGCTATGGTCGTAGAGGAGCAATATATAAAATTAAAATAGAGGGCTCTAGATAGCATCATGGTTCTTTAAGGGGATGGTATGCTAGTTGCTATGTTCGAGGTATGATCAAGGAAAAGTGTTGATTACATTCCTCTAGGCTTCCTAAGGTGCTGTCTACTAATAATAAGACAATGATCTAAGTTTATAGTTCTCCAATACTATCTAACTATGAAGGTTAGGTTCAGTCCTAATATTCAATTTTGGTTTTCTATTGGTTCCTCAATACTAGGGTCAAATATTATGGTAAACTTCTAACTAACTCTAGTAGTGTCTATACTACTCTCAAGTCTTCATAATACATCAAGGGGTAATAGTAAACCAATCTATAGATAAGGAATTCTAGGGTTCACTAGATATTCTAAACTTAGTGGTGCGTCTATATTCCCGTTGTATTCTTCATAGGAGGTTACCCTACTTATCATCTAACAATAGGGACTTATATACTCTAGGAGGGGGCTAGACTCAAGAAATTATCAGGGAAGCACATGAATCAAGCAGGATACAATTATTCGAACAAAATGGACTAGAAGGAGAGCGAATCATAGTCGATTATGGATGAGATCCTATACTCTATTCCTAGGTGCAGGCTTGTTCGGTACAATAACGTAACCAAGACAATATGCTCTCGACCTGCATGGGCCACCACAAAAATATGTCATTCTCCAGTCCCAAAAATACGTAGGACTAGGACACGTAAGCATGCCAGCCGCATGGATATGGTAACTCCAATATATGGAAACCAAACCCATACGTACGCTGTAATATGAATATCAAATTCACAAGTGGTATAACATATGTCACAAGTCACAGGATATAATCTAAATCTCATCTATGGAAATCAAATATAAATAAACAACCAATGTCTATGAATCTAGATCTCAATAAGAAGCATCTAAGGATGATAGTTGGATAGAAACAAATCTACTACCAACTCGAATATAAGAGCAAATACAATATAAGTACACTACAACAAACACAATATAGGAATACCAGCTAACAACCACGGGCTCGAAGAGAACACCTCCTCGAAATATAGGTAATCATCCGAATCTGCGCTCCTGCGAACACTCAAGAACAGATACACCTGAAAGGGGCCAGGTCCTCAGAGGGACGTAACAAGATACATAATACACATGCCAATAAAGTACTGAAATAAATATCCAATGGGGTCGCCTAACCGTCTAAGTGAATGCAGTTAAGAACAGCTTTCCCCACACGTGAGCTATCTGGCTGAAAACTAGGATTTGGCATGGTTCTCTATTGGAGATCCAGGGGCCTAAAAGGCACGTCGTCTTTTGAATGGCAGAGGCCTCCAAGTAGTATAGGGGTCATCACCGCCCGTATCTCCAGCGGAGCTTCCGGGTTACAGAAGAAAAAAGTGTAAAGGAGCTCAAATGCGGTACTTGTTGTTCTTCCCACCCCATGCTCTAAGCATGTCACATCCATGACACAATTTGGTTCATAGCCTATTCTTAGTACCCTAGCCCAATCCTGCAACCAAACAAGGACAATGATGGGACCACCGTACTACAATAAGCTATGTCCATAGACCTCTAATAACTGCTAAGTCTACTAGCATGCAAAATTTCTAACAGCAGTTATTCCTAACGCACGGCCCACACGTACAGGAGGCCAAATCCTGCACGCCATTCCGTGATCTATATGAGACTCACAACTCGTGTAACAACTGTGTCACGGCCAATGAACCTAAAGATGCTACATGATAATGGGGTAGTCTCATAAACAAGGTCAATGCAAATACATAAATAAAAATATATCGCGACGTCACCGTCACGCGCATTTTATATAACAGTTAAGATATATGAACTAAAGACAGAAAATAAGATGCATGCAACATATGGAATATAAATAACAGTACAATGGCAAGGTATACTTGCCTGGCAAGAAGCTGTAAAATGTAACGTCCAGATATCCCACACACAGGACCAGAAGCTATGGCCTCAGAACAAATATCTTCGGATGCTGAAATAGATATTACCAACATTCCCAGAATAAGAAAAATAGCTAGAAAGCACTTTCCTTTCGTCCAATTTGGACACAGGGACAAAACGGTAATTTCGGATAAAAGTGGGGTCCACGTGTGGCCCACTTTGCACCGAAAAATGTGCCAAGGGTAACAGTCTCTAAATGGGACAAATTATAGGTCAAATAAATTCTAAATGTCAATACGAACCCAACGGTAGGTCCAAATATGGATTACGGTGTGCCGAACATAATTTTGTTCAAAAAGTCAACCGTAGGGCCCGCCAATTGGCGACTTAGTCAACCATCTCAGAATTGCGTGAAAATTGGGTTACGGGACTAGCGCGTTACCACGAGTCTAGTGGCACAAATTTTGTCGTAATCTGACGAGCGTGCACCAAATGCGCGTGACTTTCGTAAAAGTTACAACACAGGATTAGTCTGCGGATACGGGCTGATTCCGGCGCACACACGCGTCCGAATCAGTTTTTACGAACTCTCACGTATCCGGTTACACTGTGCGCACCATTTGGTACACCTGGTACACGGCGGGGCGGTCCCGTTTGGCTGGGCGCGCTCCGTTTCATAACTTTTGGAAATCTGGAAAAGTGGGTTCGCGGGATTTTCTAACGAATTTAATTCTGTCTACAGCAGTTAATAATCTAGGGTTATTTAACAGAAATTAAACTAGGTCAAGTGGTCTACGCATACCAAAAAGAATCATCGAATTCGAATCTCTGTGGTGGGATATACGAACTCGGAACCATGGGTGATCACCGCAGTTTTTTGCGATCCCAGAATTCGGTCTATTTCCGCCAACTTTGGCACTATTTTCGCCTTTGGGGACGCGTTGTTCGAGGTCTACTATCACACATATATGGAAGAGGGTTAAGGGGCGAGCATACCGGTGAAGACGGGGTGGCGTTTGGTTGAACGAGGCGACGAAAAACAACTCCGAAACACAGGTACCTCGCTGTGGAATCTGTAGTGCGCGGGGTCGCGGTCGTCGAGATTTGTTTGGACGGCCTGGTGGGGTCCTCCGGCTGCGGTGGCGGCGCTCTCTAGGTCTATATGGGAAGAGGAATAGTTTGGATGATTATAGGGTTAGGGTTTTATAAATGAGGATAAATGAGGATATATATATATATATATATATATATATATATATATATATATATATATATATATATATAAGAAAGAGGGAAGGAGGGTTGAGTTAAAAGCCGCGGGGGGGGGGGGGGTCTGTTGCTTGCGGGTTTGCTATGGGGATGCTGTTGGTAGTAGTTAAGTAAAAAGGGCGGCTACATTTGCTAACAAGGGCTCACGATGGGGCTTGCTGCATGGTTGGGGTAGGATAGTAGTGCTTTGTTTTGTAATGGTTTGTTATGAATTATTATTATTATTATTATTTTCTTTTCTTTTCTTTTCTTTTCCTTTTTCTTTTTCTTTTATTATATATATATATATATATATATATATATATATATATATATATATATATATATATACACTCGTAGAAAAAAATCTAGAATTATATTAATACATACCATTACGCTAGCAACTGTTCAAGGGGTCCTCTACATGAAATAAATTCGGAAAAATTTCTGATGGTCCCATAAGTCTCCTAAGTGCACCAACGCCTAAAATAAAAATTAGTAAAAATCTATTTCTCCTAATTAGCCACTAATTACTATAATTAAATTATTAACTAATAATTAAAAAGGTATATACGGTTTCTAGGAATATGGGTTTTACAGTAGCGACCAGTGCGACACATGCCCATAGTGCGAGCTATATACTACGGTTTACCAGAGTGGTTAAAAGTCCATATGCCTAATGATTGTCCTCTCATGATACTAGGTGTCAAGTGTGTGTCAACATATCTAATATATATAGTAATGACTGAACGAACTACATATGCAATGAATATACAAAAATACAATAAATATACAAAAATATATTAACATGCAAAATACTGTAAGCAATTTGGCAAGGTATCTTGCCTGGCAAGAAAGCTGCAAAATATAATGTCCCGATGTCAACACCAAGAGTCAGAAGCTACGGCCTCAGAATGAACGTCTCCGGATGCTGAAATAGATATCACCAACGTTCCCAGAATAAAAAAAATCTAGAAAGCACTTCCCTTTCGTCCAATTTGGACACAAGGACAAAACGATAATTTCGGGTCAAAGTGGAATCCACGGGTAGCCCACTTTGCACCGAAAAGTGTGCCAGGGGTAAAGGTCTCTAAATGGGACAAAATATAGGTCAAACTAACTCTAAATGTCAGCACGAACTCAATGGTACTTCCAATTTTGGATTCCGGTGAGCCGAACACAAATTCGCCCAAAAAGTCAACCGTGGGGCCCGCTAATTGATGACTTGGTCAATTGTCTCATAATTGCGTGAAAATTGGGTCACAAGACCAGCGCGTTACCACGAGTCCAGTGGCGCAAGTTTCGTCACAATCTGACGAGCGTGCATAAAATGCACAGGGCTTTCACAAAGTTGCAACATGGGGATTGTTCGCGGATACGGGCTGATTCCGACGCGAACACGAGTCTTAATCAGTTTTCACGAACTCTCACACGTCCAGGTACGCTGCGTGCACCTTTTGTTTCACTTGGTACATGACGGGACGGTCCCGTTTGGTGGAACGCGCTCCATTTTATAATTTTTGGAAATCTAGGTCAAGTGGTCTCCACATACCAAAAAGAAAGATCGAATTCGGATCTCTGTTGTGGGAGATACGAATCCGGGAACATGGGTCATTGCAGTAGAATTTCTGGAATTTAAAAAGTCATGGTTTTTAATCGACTTAGCATCAATTTTTGCCTAGGTTTGCGCGCTGTTCGAGGTCAACTAACATACAGATATTGAGGAGGGTTAAGGGGTGAACGTACCAGTGAAGACGGGGTCAAGTTTGGTTCAGCGAGGTGACGAAAAATGACGCTGGAACACAGGTAAGTTGTTGATTGAAACTGCAACGCACGGGGTTGCGTGGGGTCGCGGTCGTCGGGATCGGTTTTCGGCGGCTGAGGGCGGTGGTCTCCGGTCGAGGGCGACGTTTAGATGGTAAGGGAGGGATGAAAGTTTAGGTTTAGGGTTTAATCATCATATATGTATATATATATAGCTAAGGGAGGGGTCAAAATAGGCTAACGCGGGGGGGGGGGGTGTGGCGACTTTAGATGTTGTTGGTTGCTTTTACTTTCTACGCGGGTTATGGGTGGACACGGGTATGTGGGTTTTAGGAATAGATCCAATAGGGATTTGAATCCATTAAGGAATTCAAAACCTTTTTTCTTTTCTTTTTTTTTCTTACCTTTTTCTTTTTCTTTTTCTTTTTCTTTTTCTTATATATGTATATATACATATATATACATATATATTCATAGAAAACTTCTAGAATTATATTAATGCATACTATTAATCTAGCAACTGCTCAAAGGGTCTCCTACATGAAATAAATTAGGAAAAATTCCTAATGGCACCATAAACCCTTAAGTTCACAAACACATAAAATAAAAATTAAAAAAAAATCTATTTCTCCTAATTAGCTCATAATTTCTACAGTTCAATTAATAATTAATAAAATATTAATACTGTTTTTAGGATTAGGGGTTTTACATTCTACCCAACTTATAAAAATTTTGTCCTCGAAATTAAAACTAAGCCACGGTAGAAGTCAATAATGGTATAAGATTTGCATTGTTTAAAATGCAAGGCTAGGTTTAAAGGAGTGGGTGAGGTTGCACGACCAAAATGTAGTACAAGAGAGCTTAATTATAAGTTGCACAAAGGTCAGAATGGAAGATGGGCACATCTAGGATAAGGGTATAGAATTTGTAGGAAGGCAGTAGCTAGTGTAATGCTGCAATTATCGAAGCACGGTAAGGTACGCTAAGTGATATAATTATTGCAAAATTAAATAAAAATACCGTGTTATATTTCTAACTGGATTCAATCTAGCCTTAGTCTCATTATCTCAGCCAAGTAGGTCTAATTTTAGGTGAGAGTTTTACAATCTACCCAACTTAAAATTTATCCATCTATCACCTAAGGCTATACATCTAGGAAAACTATTCTTTAATTATTTAATCATGTTATTCAATCCTCAAAGTTTTAATACCAAATATATCACCTATGATATGCCCTTAATCAATTATAAAAGAGAGTCACTAAGTCATGTGATTAGCCTTATGGGATATATCTAGTACTATCGGTGTGTCAACTTATACCAGCACGAGATTTTGTCTTTCTGAAATAAGGAAAGACGGAGAGCAATAATTAAGAATTCAAGGTGAAGGTGATAGAATACAAGTACGAGGTTCAAAGAGATTAAAGAATTCGAAAAGAGAGTTGTCAGGACAGTTGTGGATTGAAATCCTATTTCGATAATTTCCTATTTACATGCTCGTATCAGTATAGTTATGTAACCGATACGATATGTCAGACATGTCTAGGGGCAAGTATAATCGTCTACTACCATTTATCTTAATCCATGTAAAGTAGTCATGCGAAGAGCGTACCAAGCGCACTAAGGTTAGCTAGACCTTAATACACCGATTCTGATTAGGCAATTGTATCATTGTGTGCACCCAATAATACATATATCATGAGCAAGCTCGATAAAAGAATAAGCTTGCAAAAACTAGGCTATAATAGCAGCATAAATCAAGGTAGTACAGAAAATATAAGTACGCTAGATTATGATGAGAGAAGTTACAAAATAATCCAAGTTCACAAAGAAGATAAGACTCTTACAATCTCTACAGTTGTCATACTAACTCCTTATCTAAGTCGCTAGTCAACAAAATAGGGTATGGACCTCTAATTTCCACAGTCTGAATAAATACTGTCATCTTATGCTCACATACAGGTAATGTCATTCAGTTACACTTCGATAATAGGTCTAAAGACTAGGTGATACTAAGTTGTGAAGTATACTACCCAACTTATAATAATTGAACTAATATCATACTGTCTTAAGGATACCGTAGAACTCTTGTTAAGGTCTACGAGAAAGGGGTCTTGGTACTTATTAGGGTATCCTCTTACATTACATAGGTCATGGTCGTCTTAAGTCTTAGTCATAGTGCTAATAGAACAAGTGTCAATAGTAAGAATGGAAAAGTTACTGGCTTTCAAGGGGAAAGGGGATGCAACTTGTATCGAGGTGTGGTACAAGTTACGCGATTTAAAACTAAGGATAATCATCGGGTCATAATCTACAAGAACAACTCAAACTTATCAAGCTCTAGATACCAAGCACAAAATTTTTAAATTCAAGACTACAACCATAATCCTAGCAAACTATGTGTCCTTAACACAGAATAAAATTATTTGGCCTACTATCAGAAGTGTCAGGTGGCACGAATTAAAATATGAAGAAAAGAAGAACATAATTTAGTCGTCGCGCAATTAACGAAAGTTAAGGTCGCAGAGGAACAACATATGAAATTAAAATAGAAAGTCTCTAGATAGTATCATGGTATTCTAAGGAATAGGTGGGATGCTACTCTTCTGTGTTCGGGGTATGATCGGGGAAAACATTACATTCATTCCTCTTGGCTTCCTAAGGTACTGTTCTGCTAATGGTAGGACAATGATCTAAATTTATGGTTCTCTAATACTATATTACTATGAAGGTTAGGTTCAGTCCTAATATTCAATTTTGGTTTTCTATTGGTTCCTTAATACTAGGGTCAAACATTATGGTAAAACTTCTAACTAACTCTAGTAGTGTCTATACTACTCTCAAGTCTTCATAATACAACAAGGGGGTAATGGTAAACCAATATATAGATAAGGAATTCTAGGGTTCACTTAGATATTCTAAACTTAGTGGTGTGTCAACACTCTAGTTGTATTCTTAATAGGAAGGTTACCCTACTTATTATCTATCAATAGGGACTCCTATATTCTAGGAGGGGCTATACTCAAGGATTTAAGGAAGCACATGAATTAAGCATGATACAATAGTTTAAATAGAACAGATGGAAAGGAATGTGAATCATAGTCAATTATGGATGAGATCCTATACTCTAATCCTATTTGCAGGCTTGCTCGGTACAGTAACGTAACCGAGACAATATGCACTCGACCTGCATGGGCCACCACAAAAACATGTCACGTCCCAGTCCCAAAATACATAGGACTAGGACACGTAAGCATGACAGCCGCATGGATATGGAAACTCCAATATATGGAAACCATAATCCATACGTACGTTGTAATATGAATATCAAATCCGCAAGTGGTATAAAATATATCACAAGTCATAGGGTACAATCTAAATCTCATCCACAGAAAATCAATATAAATAAATAACCAACATCTATATAACTAGATCTCAATAAGAAGTATCTAAAGATGATAGTTGGATGAAAACAAATCCACTACCAACTCGAATAGAAAAGTATAACACAATAAACACAATATAAGAATACCAGCTAACGATCACGGGCTCGAAGAGAAGACATCCTTGAAACATATGTAACCATCCGAATCTGCGCTCCTGCGAATACTCAAGAACAGATACACCTGGAAGGGCCAGGACCTCAGCGGGACGTAACATGATACATAGAAGCAAGCCAATTTAAATACTGTAAAATGTTTGAAAATATGTAAGTACGCTGTACAAGACAATCTATATGAAATACAAATGTGGGCAACCTTTCGACGTATGGGCAAGGGTAGGCTACTCGATCTAAATCTCACAACTCACACACACGTCAGTGGACATCAGAAATCGACATACCGCGGGGGTAGCGACCAGCGAGACTTCAGAAATCGATATACCACGGGGGTAGCGACCAGCGTGACACATGCCCGTAGTGCGAGCTATATACTACGGTTTACCAGAGTGGTTAAAAGCCCATACGCCTAATGATTGTCCTCTCATGATACTAGGTGTCAAGTATGTTTCAACATATCTAATATATATAGTAATGACTGAACGAACTACACATGCAATGAATATACAGAAATACAATAAATATACAGAAATATACTAGCATGCAAAATACTGTAAGCAATTTGGCAAGGTATCTTGCCTGGCAAGAAAGCTGCAAAATATAATGTCCCGATGTCAACACCAAGAGTCAGAAGCTACGGCCTCAGAATGAACATCTTCGGATACTGAAATAGAAATTACCAACGTTCCCAGAATAAGAAAAATAGCTAGAAAGCACTTTTCTTTCGTCCAATTTGGACACAGGAGCAAAACGGTAATTTCGGGTCAAAGTGGGGTCCACTAGTGGCCCACTTTGCACCGAAAAGTGTGCCAAGGGTAAAGGTCTCTAAATGGGACAAAATATAGGTTAAACAAACTCTAAATGTCAGCACGAACTCAACGGTACTTCCAATTTTGGATTCCGGTGAGCCGAACACAAATTTGACCAAAAAGTCAACCGTAGGGCCCGCCAATTGGCAACTTGGTCAACTGTCTCAGAATTACATAAAAATTGGGTCACAGGACCAGCATGTTACCACGAGTCTAGTAGCACAAGTTTTGTCGCAATCTGACGAGCGTGCACAAAATGCGCAGGGCTTTCGCAAAAGTTGCGACACGAGGATTGTCCGCGGATACGGGCTGATTCCGACGCGCACACACGTCCGAATCACTTTTCGCGAACTCTCACACGACCGGGTATGTTGTGCGCACCTTTTGGTACACTTGGTACATGACGGGGCGGTCCCGTTTGGTGGGGCGCGCTCCGTTTCGTAATTTTTGGAAATCTGGAAAAAGTAGGTTTTCGGGGTTTTCGGAGTTTTCCAACGAATTTAATTCTACAAACAGCAGTTAACAAATTAATATAATTAACAAAAATTAAACTAAGTCAAGTGGTCTCTGCATACCAAAAATAAAAATCGAATTCGGATCTCTGTTGTGGGAGATACGAATCCGGGAACATGGGTCATTGCAGTAGAATTTCTGAAATTTAAAAAGTCGTGGTTTTTAATCGACTTGGCGTCGATTTTTGCCTAGGTTTGTGCGCTGTTCGAGGTCAACTAACATACATATATTGAGGAGGGTTAAGGGGTGAACATACCGATGAAGACGGGGTCGAGTTTGGTTCAGCGAGGTGACGGGAAACGACGCTGGAACACAGGTAAGTTGCTGATTGAAACTGCAATGCGCGGGGTTGCGTGGGGTCGCGGTCGTCTGGATTAGTTTTCGGCGGCTGGAGGCGGCTGAGGTCGGTGGTCTCCGATCGAGGGCTGCATTTAGATGGTAAGGGAGGGATGAGAGTTTAGGTTTATGGTTTAATCATCATATATGTATATATATATATAGCTAAGGGAGGGGTCGAAATAGGCTAACACGAGGGGGGGGGGGGTGGCGCCTTTAGCTGCTGCTGGTTGCTTTTGCTTCCTATGCGGGTTATGGGTGGACGTGGGTAGGTGGGTTTTAGGAATAGATCCAATAGGTATTTGAATCCATTAAGAAATTCAAAACCTATTTTTTTTTTCTTTTCTTTTCTTTTTCTTACCTTTTTCTTTTCCTTTTTCCATTTATTTTTCTTTCTTTATTTCTTTTTCTTATATATGTATATATACATATATATATATATATATATATATATATATATATATATATATATACATACATATATATATATATATATATTCATAGAAAACTTCTAGAATTATATTAATGCATACTATTAAGCTAGCAACTGCTCAAAGGGTCTCCTACATGAAATAAATTAGGAAAAATTCCTAATGGTCCCATAAATTCCCTAAGTTCACAAACACCTAAAATAAAAATTAAAAAAAATCTATTTCTCCTAATTAGATCATAATTTCTACAGTTAAATTAATAATTAATAAAAAAAGATTAATACTGTTTTTAGGATTGGGGTTTTACAAGGACAATATACATCTCACAATATCTCATAATGTAAACTCAATCACAACAACTATAAAAGTATAAGGCACGGTAAGAGGTAAGAAGAATGACATAGTTAAACACCATGTCTTAAAATATAGATAAACCACAGTCTAGCTGTCCAGTATAAAGTCTCCACAAGTCTCAACATAAACTAAGAATGAGTCTAACATAAACTCAATAAACCTCAAATAAGTCTCAGTGCATAAGATAAATACTGCCTAGATAGTTGCAGGTAATGTCTCCTCTAAAGGAATAGTCTCCTCTAAGATCTCTGGTGTGTAGTCTGCATCTATACCCGGTCCATAGTGTGTAGTACAAAAATTCTTAAGATCCTCTGGAAAAATATCCAGTCAGGATTGGAACGAAGTACAAACACTAACAGCAGTTCCACATATATTGACAAAAACTATAACACAGTGTAAAGAAATACAAGACATATATAAATACTGGCAATAAGAAATACTAGAAATAGAAATACTAGAATAAATAGAATAAGTAGAATACTGGAGTATATGTCATCATCAATGTACATCTAGCAATGAAATAGAAATACTAGTGCACGCTAGAACAATAAACTGGTATATCTGTGAATGCTAGAATTATGACTATAACATAAGGAATGCAAGATCAATATACTAGAGATACATATCAAGAACATCTAACCAAGTGTGTGAAACATCAGCATATCAAGTGATCGGCTTAGGACTGATCAGGCTTGTTATGTATGACTAGCTATAATTCATGTAAGCTCAGGCTAACCATCCAGATAGCTATGATGTAAGCAATAGTCAAGCTAATCATACATAATAGGCTATGAGGCATGTAATGGTCAGGCTGCACCGATGTGAGGTATGGGTGAGCTATGATGCATGTAAAGTTTGGGTATGATTACATAAGCTACTAATATTTCCCCATTTTCCCCAGCTAGCACGATGGATTCCAAATCACGACTCCTCGTGACAGGTCTCGATGATGCCAACTCGTATAAATAACAGTGTCAGAGTCATGTACGCTATACAACAAGAATTATAGAGATAATCAACATAATGGAAAACTGTCAGAGAATATACTCGCCTGTGGTCCTTAGCTGGCAATACCAATGTCCTGGTTCCAAAGTATCGTCTGAGTGATCCAACAGTCCTAGAGACATATCATATAATATTGCATCAGACATTACACTAACACATATAATCCATACACAACGATCTCAGAGACTACGCTAGGGGTGTCATGTTTGTAGTTGCTGTGCATAACAAACCGACAATGGTACGGTCTTGCCAGTACGTCGGTGTACATATGGCAGTCTACTAACCTGCTATATGGTCACAGGTCAATGTAACTACGGGGTATCCGTGGTTACAATCAAGTCATCTAGTACATAGACACTTAGTAAATAATATTATCTAGCAATAACATTAAGACTAATTAATTACAATTATAATAGATACATGTATATGCATACTTAATAGAATTTATTATGTACATATATCTATTAAACATGTACTAGGGTGCATGTTCCATACATATACGTATGTATATATATATATATACTTAATTGAGAATTATACTATATATATATATATATGTATATGTATATATATACATATACCAATATTAGTATTAACCATATACCAATACACATGCCAATATTAACTACCAATACACATGTATACAATGAAGAACTACACGTACGCGTGTACATGTACATGTACGTGGGAGGGGACTCGGACCTGGGTACGCGGGACGAGACGTGCGTTTCGCCGCATCGTTGAGTCGAAGGGGTCTGCGATGACAGTGTCCAGTCGAGATGGGCTGCTCCGGTCGTGCAGGCGAGTCGTCGACAGCGTTCAGGAGGTTGTCGACGGGTCTGGAGGTGCAATGGGTCGTCGTCTTCAGGCAACATGGCGCGTGCTCGGCGGGGTTCACGGTTGTTCATACGAAAGGGATCCGGCTCAGGTGAGAGGTTATGGTCAAAGTTAGTGATCTGGACAGTAGGTCACGGTGAGTGCAACGTCATTTTCGGCGGTCTGGAGGGTGCGGGATGGCGAGTGCAGCGGACTTGGATCGAGGCAAGCCCGGTGGGGTCGAAATCCAGGCGTGGGTGGCGAATTCTGGTGTGTCGACGGCTTCGGGGTGCAGCGGGCTCGACAGGTCGGCGGCTCGTCGAGTTCGGCGGGTTGTGGATGACTCCGGCGGGAAGATGTGAACGGTTGAAGGCGAATGTTGTCGTACAGGCAAAAGGTTGTGTAGAAGCGGGAAGATGCTCGACGGGTCCGACGAGTTGTCCGACGGGTGGTTCGGGACTCCGGCGTTGGTCGGGGATGAGATGGATGGGAAGGAGGTGAATGAACAGGAAGGGAAGAAAAGAAATTGGCTGTGGGTTGGTTTGGTTGAAGGGAAATAAAGAAAGGAAAAGTAAAAAGAGTATTTATACATAAAGGGGTTTGGTTTGTCCTAAAAGTTGACTTTGGTCAACCCCTTGGGAAAAAGGGTCTTCTCATGGATATTTTTAATGGTTATGATTCAAATAAATTTAAATGAATGGCCATGATGCATTGGTTCCAGGTTTTGAGGCCATGGTCCAAAGAGATCAATGTTGCAATTTGCACACTCCCGAAATTTATGGAAAAATACACATGAAGGAGAATTGAGTTTATTTACGTATCGTGTCCAACGGGAGGGATACCTTAATGCACTTTTTCACAAAAGTGCCCAACAATTGAAAAATTGCACAAAGTAAGATTTATGGTTTAATTAATTAAAATAAATGTAAGCGGTGTTCTAAAATTAATTAGAAGTACAAGGGACTGAATTTAAGTAGGACACAAGTATCATGAATGAAGTAGACTCAGAATAGAATATTACCCTAATTTGGGTTGCTCAAAATAGTTCGAGATTGTGTCTCCAATTTTCATTGGAACACACAAGGATACAAGGTTTAATTTATATAGAATTAAATGTAGTCGGTTGCGACGAATATTGTGCGACTAAAATAAAATACAACAAGACATAATTATGAGTCATACAAGGATCAAAATAACAGTCTGGCATGTCTAGGACAAGGGTGTGTAATCTGTTGGAAGACAATAGCTAGTGTAGCGCTATAATTATCGAAGCAACGGTAAAGTACAACAATCAAATAAAATCACAGCAATTTAAATAAAATTAATTATCATGCAATCATTTACACATTAATTATAAATGGATGAAAATACCCCTAATCTGAAATATGGGGGTGACAAGTCTACCCTCCTTAAAAGAATTTTGTCTTCGAAATTAAAAATAAACTAGCACAAGAACAAACAATCAAGCAATGAATTATACCTCAAGTCTTAAAGAGATATGGCTACTGCTCGCGCATTTCGTCCTCTCTCTCCCAGGTTGACTCTCCTGGAGAGTGATGTCTCTATGTAACACGAACCAAAGGAATAGTCTAGTTTCGCAATGCCTTCTCTCTACGATCCAAGATCTCAACGGGCTGTTCAGGATAGCTGAGCGTCGGCCCAACTTCGATCTCCGAGTGGTCTAGTACGTGACTAGGATCTGCCACGTACCGTCTCAGCTGCGACATATGGAATACGTTATGCACTCCATCTAGAGCAGGCGGCAAGTCAAGTATATAGGCCACTGCACTGACCCTTGCAAGAATACCGAAGGGCCCGATGTAACGTGGACTAAGCTTTCCGCCTCTACCAAAACGAATCATGCCCCGTGTCGGAGAAATCCGTAAGAACACCAAATTGCCAACCTAGAACAAACAATCTTAACAAGCAATCTAAAACAAAATAATCATAAACCAATAAAAAAACCTATACCTAAAATTCTAGGGGTCTACGGTGGCTATTGGCCCAATGCCGCTGTCTGTCCTGCGCCACTCGCAGTCTGTCTCTGATAAGTTTCACCTTCTCTACTGCATCTACGACCATTTATGGTCCTAACAAAGCTCTCTCTCCAACATCATCCCAAGATAATGGTGTACGACACCTTCGTCCATATAAAGCCTCGAATGGTGACATTTCAATGCTGGCCTGGTAGCTGTTATTGTAAGCAAACTCTACTAGGTGTAGATGATCCTCCCAAGAACCTCCGAGATCTAAAACGCAAGTGCGTAGCATATCTTCAAGGGTCTGAATAGTCCTTTTAGACTGTCCGTCTGTCTGGGGGTGATACGCGATACTGAACTTGAGCTGAGTGCCCAAGCTAGCCTGCAAACTCCTCCAGAAATGGGAAGTGAAACGACTATCCCGATCTGAGACGATACTCACAGGAACTTTATATAATCTGACAATCTGTTGTACGTACATCTCTGCTAACTTCTCTGTCGATGTACCCTCTTTAAATGGTAAGAAGTGGACTGATTTGGTCAACCTATCCATGATGACCCAAATCGCGTCATTTCCTCCTGGAGAACGTGGAAGCCCTGAAACGAAGTCCATAGTCACGTGCTCCCACTTCCATTCTGGAATATGTAAAGGTTGAAGCAATCCTCATGGCCTCTGTCGATCTGCTTTTACCTGCTGACATACTAAACATCGAGATACAAAGCATGCTACCTCGTGCTTCATACCATACCACCATACATGCTCCATCAAATCTCGATACATCTTTTTGGCTCTGGGATGCATCGAGTATTGAGAGCGATGTGCCTTCTGTAAAACCTCTTCGTACAGCTCTCCACTTGGCACACACATCCTTGTGCCATGCCATAAAGATCCATTATCCGCAATAGTGAAGTCATCTGTCAATCTTGTCCGAATTTGTGTCCTGATATTCCTTAGAGTCTCATCATCATACTGTGCCGCTCTAATTTTGTCCATCAGCTCTGATTGTATCTGCAATCCCCATATCTGAATCTCAACACCTGGAACTAGTACTTTAATTCCCAAACTCTTAAGATCAGCTAATAAATGTCTATCCGAAGTCAAGCACATAGCCATCGGATACCTGCTTAAGGCATCGGCGACTACGTTGGCCTTTCTTGGATGGTACTGTAATAAGATATCAAAGTCTTTTATCAATTCTAACCACCTTCTCTGCCTCATGTTCAGCTCCTTTTGTGTAAACACGTACTTTAAGCTCTTGTGGTCCATGAAGATCTCCACACGCTCTCCGTACAGATAGTATTTCCACAGCTTTAGTGCAAAGATAACTGCTGCTAACTCTAAATCGTGGGTGGAATAGTTCTTTTTATGAGGGCATAATTGTCTTGAAGCATAGGCAATTACTTTCTCGTGTTGTTGAAGAATGCATTCCAAACCTTTTTCTGAAGCATCACTGTAGATAGTGAATCTACCTGTCCCAGATGGCAATGTCAAAACTGGCGCTGTCGTCAATCTCTTCTTCAGCTCATCAAATGCGGTTTGATATTCTTCTGTCCAGACAAATTCTAAATCTTTCTTGGTCAGACTAGTCATGGTTCTGCAATCTTAGAGAAGTCTTGTACAAATCTTCTGTAGTATTCTGCTAGTCTGAGAAAGCTCCTGATCTCAACTACCGAACTGGGGGTAGCCCATGACTCCATTGATTCTATCTTCTTTGGGTTAACTGAAATTCCGTTACCTGTCACTATGTGTCCAAGAAATTCAACCTTATCGAGGAAGAACTTACACTTTGAAAGCTTTCCATACAACTCCTCTCTCCTGAGAGTCTCTAAGACCATCCTCAGGTGCTCTTCATGCTATTCTGGGGTCTTCGAATATATTAGAATGTCATCGATAAAAACCACTACGAACTTGTCAAGGTACTGGTGGAATACCTTATTCATCAAGTTCATGAATACTGCTGGTGTATTGGTTAAACCAAACGGCATTACCGTGAATTCAAACTGGCCATATCTGTTCTAAAAGGCTGTCTTTGGTATATATTCCTTCTTCACCTTCACTTGGTGATAGCTTGACCTCAAGTCTATCTTTGAAAACACCTTTGCTCCGCTTAATTGATCGAAAAGATCATCTATCCTCGGCAGCGGATATTTGTTCTTGATAGTGAGATTATTCAGAGCTCTATAATTGATACACATGCGTACTGTGCCATCCTTCTTCGGTACAAATAATACCGGTGCTCCCCATGGCGATGAACTGGATCTAATAAAACCTTTGTCTTGCAGTTCCTCAACTTGCTTCTTTAGTTCTACCAACTCGTTGTTGTTGACTCTATAGACATGTTGCGAAATAGGCTCCGCTCCTGGTATCAAGTCTATAGAGAATTCAACATCTCTGTCTGGTGGCAAACCTGGCAACTCTTCTAGAAATATATCCAGGAACTCCGCTATCAGTGGATGTGGTAACTCCTCTTCTTCTATCCTGGCTCCACAAAAAGTGCCTCTGCTCCGCTCCTCTGCTCCTCAGGCGATCTCGAACTCTGGTTCTCCTGGCGATCGAAATACTACTCTACCTCCGTGACAATCTATAGAAGTATGGTGTCTACTCAGCCAGTCCATTCTGAGTACAATGTCGTATCCCAGAAGGCATAACGAGTAAACTCACGTTCAACTCTCGGCCTTCCAATGACACTCTTCAATCCTTGCAATGATCACGGACTAGGATAATGCCTCCTCCTGTCATGATCTTGTAAGTCGAATCTAATGGTTCCGTTTCTAAATAATGCTTAAGGGCATAAGATATAGATATGAAACTATGGGAAGCTCCAGAATCAAATAATGCAAGTGCTGGAATAGAAACGAGTAAAACTGAACCTGAAATCACGTCTCCAGCTGGCTCGGCCTCCTCAATAGTCATGGCGTAAGCTCGTCCCTGTGGTGCTCCTCTCTGTTACTGTTGGTGCTGAGCAAACCTCTACTGCTGTGGTGGAAGTGGAGGTCCTCTCTGCTGGCCTCCTGGTACAGTAGGTGCTCTGGCTGTTCCTCTCTGAGCTGCTCCTCCTCCCTGACGAGTCTGAATAGCTGGGCAGTCCCTCAACTGATATGCTGACGATCCATATGACAAGCATGTTGCCAGCCTCTTTCGGCAGATGTCTCTTGTATGTCCCATCTTTCCACAATATGCGCACTGGGCAATGGGCTGATTCTGTCTCTGTGGTTACTGCTGCTGGATGTGTCCTCGAACTTGTGTCGTTGCTGGTGCTACTGCTGGTACGGCCTCTGTTGTTATTGTTGAAAGTGTGGGCGCTTGGCCTGTCTTGTGTTACCACTTGCTCCTCCAGAAGTATCGCATCCTCTCTTGGGCCTGAGGTCCAAGTCATCTTCAGCAATCTGGACATCCATCAGAATACCCTCAAATATAGCGGTGCATCATTCCGAAGTACGAGACTTGATCTCTCTATTTAATCCCTTTTTGAATTTCTGTGCCCTATCTCCTGGATCTTGAATCATCGATGGTGCGAATCGACTCAATCGACAAAACTCTGCGGTATATTCGTCGACTGACATGCCTCCTTTGATTAAGTCATGGAACTGAATTTCTAATGCTCCTAAAGGTACGTCAGGAAAGAATTTCTCCTTGAAGAGCTCATTAAAGTCCTCCCAAGTAAGTCCTTCAACAACGAGTCTCGGCTCTGTACGATACCACGTCAGCGCGATATCAAACATCTGACTGCCAGCGGCTTCGATCTGAAGAATCTCCGGAATCTGTGCTAAGCGCAAGTTCCTCTCTATGCCCTCTAACCAATCGTCAGCATAGAGTATTCCTTTTGTGCCTTTGAACTCTCGAGGCATCATCCTCTTAAAGTCCACTATGGTACCTGGCCTTTGTTGTTGCTGGCCATGATGCTGCGGTTATCGTGCTACTCTCTCTGCAGCCTGGAGAGCCACCTGATGAGCATTCTCCATGCTCTCTCTCATCAGCTCTGTCTGTGCCTGGTGTGCTTTTGCTTGCACTCTCTGAGCCTTAGCTTAAACATGCTGAGCTTCTGTTGTTACTCTCTAGGCCTCTAGCATGCCCTGGATCAGTGCGAACATCTGTGCTCCGTTAGTGGGCACTCCTCCGGGAATCGGTGTCGGTGGTGGAAGATTGTCCGTCATAGCTAGGGCAGTCCTCTGAATAGGTAGAGGAGGAATCTCGTTAGCTGCAGATACTCCCACATGGACAGGAGATGTAGGAGGAACTCCAGGTGTCTATTCGTCAGGTCGAGAGGTGGCAGACCTCTCTGAAATAGATGCTCCCAATCTCATAGATCTAGTATTCGGCGACATCCTGAATACAGATCAAAAGAATCAATTTATGGTGATAGATACGATATTATCAAGGAAGGACAGTAAAATGCTAAAGGAAGCAATCAATTAGAATAGCATTGTAAAGATCAGAATTTCCTAGTGTGATTGAGCATACTCTCATCCTAAATCCTATTTCCTATATCCTATCACAGGCTCGCAACAGTACAACTAAGTTATCGCACTACCACGATATCGCATAATTTGCGAAACTAGACCTGCATGGGCCACCACTAAAAATGTGTTACGACCCGCACCAGGTATAGGGGTACGAGTACGCGGGTACGTCCAGCCTACGCCGTAGCATCGGCGGTAGAACTCTGTCTAGGTCACAATAAATACTAACATAGCTAAATACTGCCAATGATATCAATCTCCATAAGGAGGATAATATATATCTCACAATATCTCATAATGTAAACTCAATCACAATAACTATAAAAGTATAAGGCACGATAAGAGGTAAGAATAATGACATAGTTAAACACCATGTCTTAAAATAAACATAAACCACAGTCTAGCTGTCCAACATAAAGTCTCCACAAGTCTCAACATAAACTAAGAATGAGTCTAACATAAACTCAATAAACCTCAAATAAGTCTCAGTGCATAAGATAAATACTGCCTAGATAGCTGCAGGTAATGTCTCCTCTAAAGGAATAGTCTCCTCTAAGATCTCTGGTGTGTAGTCTGCATCTATACCTGGTCCATAGTGTGTAGTACAAAAATTCTTAAGATCCTCTGGAAAAATATCCAGTCAGGATTGGAACGAAGTACAAACACTAACAGCAGTTCCACATATATTGACAAAAACTATAACACAGTGTAAAGAAATACAAGACATATATAAATACTGGCAATAAGAAATACTAGAAATAGAAATACTAGAATAAATGGAATAAGTAGAATACTGGAGTATATGTCATCATCAATGTACATCTAGCAATGAAATAGAAATACTAGTGCACGCTAGAACAATGAACTGGTATATCTGTGAATGCTAGAATTATGACTATAACATAAGGAATGCAAGATCAATATACTAGAGATACATATCAAGAACATCTAACCAAGTGTGTGAAACATCAGCATATCAAGTGATCGGCTTAGGACTGATCAGGCTTGTTATGTATGACTAGCTATAATTCATGTAAGCTCAGGCTAACCATCCAGATAGCTATGATGTAAGCAATAGTCAAGCTAATCATACATAATAGGCTATGAGGCATGTAATGGTCAGGCTGCACCGATGTGAGGTATGGGTGAGCTATGATGCATGTAAAGTTTGGGTATGATCACATAAGCTACTAATATTTCCCCATTTTCCCCAGCTAGCACGATGGATTCCAAATCACGACTCCTCGTGACAGGTCTCGATGATGCCAACTCGTATAAATAACAGTGTCAGAGTCATGTACGCTATACAACAAGAATTATAGAGATAATCAACATAATGGAAAACTGTCAGAGAATATACTCGCCTGTGGTCCTTAGCTGGCAATACCAATGTCCTGGTTCCAAAGTATCGTCTGAGTGATCCAACAGTCCTAGAGACATATCATATAATATTGCATCAGACATTACACTAACACATATAATCCATACACAACGATCTCAGAGACTACGCTAGGGGTGTCATGTTTGTAGTTGCTGTGCATAACAAACCGACAATGGTACGATCTTGCCAGTACGTCGGTGTACATATGGCAGTCTACTAACCTGCTATATGGTCACAGGTCAATGTAACTACGGGGTATCCGTGGTTACAATCAAGTCATCTAGTACATAGACACTTAGTAAATAATATTATCTAGCAATAACATTAATACTAATTAATTACAATTATAATAGATACATGTATATGCATACTTAATAGAATTTATTATGTACATATATCTATTAAACATGTACTAGGGTGCATGTTCCATACATATACGTATGTATATATATATACTTAATTGAGAATTATACTATATATATATATATATATATGTGTGTGTATATGTATATATATATATATATACATATACCAATATTAGTATTAACCATATACCAATACACATACCAATATTAACTACCAATACGCATGTATACAATGAAGAACTGCACGTACGCGTGTACATGTACATGTACGTGGGAGGAGATTCGAACCTGGGTACGCGGGACGAGACGTGCGAGTCGCGGCATCGTCGAGTCAAAGGGTTCTGCGATGACAGCGTCCAGTCGAGATGGGCTGCTCCGGTCGTACAGGCGAGTCATCGACGGCATTCAGGCGGTTGTCGACGGGTCTGGAGGTACAACGGGTCATCGTCTTCAGGCAATGTGGCGCGTGCTCGACGGGGTTCACGGTGGTTCATACGAGAGGGATCCGTCTCAGGTGAGAGGTTCTGGTCGAAGTCAGTGATCTGGACAGCAGGTCACGGTGAGTGCAGCATCATTTCAGACGGTCTGGAGGGTGCGGGATGGCGAGTGCAGTGGACCTGTATCGAGGTGAGGCTGGCGGGGTCAAACTCCAGGCGAGGGTGGCGAATTCTGGTGTGTCGACGACTTTAGGGTGCAACGGGGTCGACAGGTCGGCGGCTCGTCGAGTTCGGCGGGTTGTGGATGACTCCGAAGGTAAGATGTGAACGGTTGAAGGCGAATGTTGTCGTACAGGCAGAAAGTTGTGTGGAAGCGGGGAGATGCTCGACGGGTCCTGCGAGTTGTCCAGCGGGTGGTTTGGGACTCCGGCGTTGGTCGGGGATGAGATGGATGGGAAGGAGGTGAATGAACAGGAAGGAAAGAAAAGAAATCGATTGTGGGTTGGTTTGGTTGAAGGGAAATAAAGAAAGGAAAAATAAAAAGAGTATTTATACATAAATGGGTTTGGTTTGACCTAAAAGTTGACTTTGGTCAACCCCTTGGGAAAAGGGGTCTTCTCATGGATATTTTTAATGGTTAGGATTCAAATAAATTTAAATGAATGGCCATGATGCATTGGTTCAAGGTTTTGAGGCCATGGTCCAAAGAGATCAATGTCGCAATTTGCACACTTTCAAAAATTATAGAAAAATACACATGAAGGAGAATTGGGTTTATTTACGTATCGTGTCCAACGGAAGGGACACCTTAATGCACTTTTGCACAAAAGTGCCGAATAATTGAAAAATTGCACAAAGTGAGATTTATGGTTTAATTAATTAAAATAAATGCAAGTGGTGTTCTAAAATTAATTAGAATTACAAGAGACTGAATTTAAGTGGGACACAAGTGTCATGAATGAAGTAGACTCAGAATAGAATATTACCCTAATTTGGGTTGCTCAAAATAGTTCAAGATTGTGTCTCCAATTTTGATTGAAACACACAATGATACAAGGTTTGATTTATATAGAATTAAATATAGTCGGTTGCGACGAATATTGTGTGACTAAAATAAAACACAACAAGACATAATTATGAGTCACACAAGGATCAAAATAACAGTCTGGCATATCTGGGACAAGGGTGTGTAATCTGTTGGAAGACAATGGCTAGTGTAGTGCTCTAATTATCGAAGCAACGGTAAAGTGCAACAATCAAATAAAATTACAGCAATTTAAATAAAATTAATTATCAAGCAATCATTTACACATTAATTATAAAAGGACGAAAATACCCCTAATCTGAAATGTGGGGGTGACAACCACCTCGTCATCTCCTGACCACAGCCTCCAACCGCCTGAGCACGACCCCGCCACAGCTCTCAACTCTTTCTTCTCTGATCCATCTCCGATCATCACCAGACTCCTCATCCCCGAGTCAATCACCACTGCCATCAACATATCCTCCTCCTCCTTGACTCATCACTATCACCACCTGATGATAATCATCATCTTCATCATCATTATCATCATCACTATCATCTTCGTTCTCCCTATTCCCGACTTTACACCGTCGGCCCAGACCTCTCCATTACGATCGACTTCCCCTTATCGGAGAACCACCTCTCCACGACGAGCAGCTGACCCAGACTTTTCCCCCTCACTAATCACCCCGACAGCACCATCAGCTTCTCCACCTCGACCCGTGCCACCTGCTGACATTGTAGCTCCTACTGCCACTGTTGGCTGGAGCACCATCGCTGGAAATGGACCTCCACGGGCCATGGGCGAGCGTCACCCCTCCTCGGTCACGTGCATACCAAGGTTCAAAACTGCCCCTTTCCTTCATGTTGTGTGTAGTATGATACTGTATTGGTAAAGCCTAATAACTAGTATGATTGTGTGTGTGCATATATGTATAATAATTAGGTTTAATATATATACTTCATGGGATATTATTTATTAGTATTATATATGTTGTATGACCATAGGTGTTAGTTGACTGCCTTGTGTACCCTAACATACTATCTAGGACTTATGTTGGCGTTGCACAAGATTTGGAGATTAGACGTGTTAGTATTAGTTATTATCTTGCTATGCACGGTATTCAAGGACATGATACCTGTGTATTTTGACGTGCATACTTGACCCTGCTAGTTGACCAGTACCACCCCTGCTTGCATTAGTTTCTAAGTGCAGCTGTACTAGTATAACGACTGATGCTATTATTATTATATTATGTATATAGGACCATTGGATCATTTTGTGAGACTTCGGAAGCAGGATATGGGTATTGCCCGCTCAGGACCACAGGCGAGTACATTCTCTGATAATTTCCATTATTTAATTATTTTTATAATTCAAGTACTTAGAAATATTACATATGATTCTTGACACTGTGCTACACGGACTAGTATATAGATTGGATCTGCAGTCATGAGATGTTACATTGGTTATCGTATTGACATTATACACGACCTGGATATTAGATATTGTATATGATATATTGGATATTGATCGTGTATCGTAACGTGTCATGGTTGGATCCACTGTACTAATTGGGGGTGAAGAAATTGGTAGTGAGAGATGTGATCATAACCCTATCGTACAAGTGTAAAATATTGTTAGCGTTAATCATACGCCTCACGTATGATTAGCCAGGCCATATAGTTATTGTGACTGTTCCCAAGTCGATCACATATCGAAGCTACTATTTCAAACACTTAGAATAGTTACAGTCCTTTATTTCAGTTTCATATGTTACATTACCCTGTATATGATATTTTAGTTCTTTCTCTTCATTTCATATATGCACTTACTATACCATATTGTCTATATTGCCTGTTCACTTTACTATTGCTATTGCATCTATTTATTATTCTCTCTCAGTATATAGCATCATCTATTTATTGTTTTATAGTCCTTGTCAGTTAACTGGAACTATTATCGGGTTGTACTTCGCTCCAATCCTGACTGGATATATTTTTCCAGACTGTGACTTAGAGGTCTGGTGTCCGACATATTATGGACCACAGGGAGAGTAGCTGCAGCCTTGGACCTTGTGGCTCAGGTGTAATTTTTGAAAGGTCTAGCCGGGATCACTAGTTATTCAGTTAGTTTCTTTTAGTAGATTATTGGTACCGGATTTGTTTTCAACATACTTTGAGACTTGGATGTTATGGTTTGCAGTTAGATTATTTTGGTTAGACTTGTGTTGTATTTCGTTTATTTTCTTCAATATCTTATCGTGCTTTAGTTATGTGGTTGTGTATTTTTATATTATATTATAATATCTGTGTCTTCTTATGGAGTTGGATATTCGTGTGAAAATGATTAGATAGTATTGTGACTTAGACAACGTTCTACCGCCGATGCTGCGGCGTAGGCTGGACGTACCCATGGCTCATGCTCAAATTCCGGGTGCGGGTCATGACATACAACCACATTATGACAAGTGGGTCTGTAAACACCCTAATTTTTAGAATTTAATTAAAATTTTTATTAATTATTATTGTAGAATTTTTTTATTATTTTTAGTTAATTATAATAAATTTGCGTTCATAAATTTATATTTTTGTTTAATAAATTAATTATTAAAATGGTATAAAAATTATATTTTTGGGTGTATAAATAATAACCGAATATTGTGTAATTTTTCTGAAATTTATTGGGTCTAAAACTATTTTTTTTAGCTAATTGAATTGTTTTAAAATAAATCAACTCAAACCAACCCAAACCAACCTAAAATGAACCGAACAGAACCAAACCAACTCAATACAAACAAAACTGAACCCGGATCCTACCCAAACCCGAACTCGCAGACCCGTACTCGCCCCGAGACCCATACCCGTCCCTTTATCTACAGTAACCCCCAAATAACCCCCATACCCGTTCCTTTCCTCTCCCCCAAACACCGCCGACCGACCACTTCCCTTCCCCGTAACCGCTCACCCTCCACCCTATAAAACCCCCAGCAAAGATGACCCTCACCACCAACAACCCCTCTCTCATTTTTGACCATCGCCGCCGCCGTCAGCCTCCGGACCGCTGTAAGCCCCTGATTTTTCAAAAATATTAAAATTGGGATTTTTCACCATTTTTTGGAATTTTCTGGGAATTTTCTGTAATTAAAATCAGGGTTTTGATTTATTACCTAATTTTTAATTGATAATAAACAACATTAAAATATTTTGAAAATATTATTTTTGGGTGTAAAATGGAAAATTGGACTTAGGGTAATTTTTCTGGATTTTTTTGGGCCTCAGACCTATTTTTAAATGCCTAAAAACTATTTTTAATTAATTATTTAAATTACTGTTTTTATTATTATTATTATTATATTTATTATTTATTTATTTATTTTGTTTTATTATATATTTAAATTTTTCTGGGCCGGCCCGGCCCAGTGGGCCGAAGCCCAGCCCAGCAGTTAGCCCCCAGCCCATTTCCCCGCGGGTCGGGCGGGTCTGCCCAGACCCGTTAGCCCCGACCCGACCCGCCAACCCACGACCAGCCCCGCCCCCGCGAGACGCGGTCAGCCGTCGAACCGCCCGGCCACGCGGCGCCTCCGCCGGCCCCCTCGCCGCACCCAGCGGCCACGACCCCCCCTTTTTCTCCGCCTCCTCAGCCCAACGGCTCCGCCCTACCCCTATTTAAACCCGCCCCGGCCGCCCCCTCGATCCACTCGCCTCCGCTGCCAGCGACCCACGCGCCGCCGCCCTCGCCGTGCCGATCACCCCCCACGACGAGTCCGCCAGCGCCTCCTCCCTCGGCGCCGTTCTCCGGCCGACCCCGCAACCGCAGCAGCAGCACGAACAGCAGCCGCAGCCGCCGCTGCCGGCCGTCCCGAGCCACCGCCGCCCCGTGGACGTCGCGCCGCCCCTCGGAGAACCGTCCCCCGCCCTCGCCGACGCCTCTCCGGCCGCCCTCCGCCGTCCACGGCCGGAAAACCTCCAGAAACCCTAACCCTAGCCCTAATTTGGATTCCGTGTCGGACACGACACGGACACGGCTCAACCCTGATTCCCGGGTCCCCTTCAGGTACGCGTAACTTTCGCCTCGTAGCTCCGTTTTCAATTCCGTAAATTGCGTTGTGAAGCATGTATGACCCTCTCGGTGTCCGGATAAACTGTTCGGGACATCGCGTCCTGTGGTGATCGCACACCGCGATCCAAAAACAGGAAAAACCAGACCCTGTTTTACCCCGGAACTGAGTACGTCCCGCCAAACGAGACGACTTGGTCGCATGCGGTCTTCATAGATACGTGCGCACCGTCGATACGGACGTGTGGGAATTCGCGGAAGCTGATTCGGGGGTGCGTGCACCCCGGAATCAACGCGTATCCGCGGACATCGCCCCGTATCCGCTTTTTCTGCAATTCGACCTAACTTTGTGTACACACGTCGGATCGAGACAAAACTTACGCCATCGGACTCGTAGCAATACGCTGGTCCTGTGGGTCAAGTTTGGTTCAATTCTGAGAACGTTGACGAAATCGCGTGTCGTGGGCCCCACAGGCCCTGCTTGACGGGCAATTTTGTGAACGGCTCATCGGAATTCAATTCTGAAAGTTCCGTTGGGTTCGTATCAGCGTTTCTGACCTGTTGACACTGAGTTTGGTGAATTTGGAGACCTTTGACCCTGACACGCTTTTCGGTGCAAAGCGGGCCCACCGGCGGACCCCGTTTTGACCCGAAACTGCCATTTTTGCCCTTGTCTCCAAATTGGACCCAAGGATAGGCATTTCTAGCTATTTGACATCTTCTGAGTATGATGGTAATGTCTATTTTAGCTTTTGGACTCATCTCTGGACTTTTCCCCCAAGAACCAAATTAATCAGATCCAAACAACAGGCAAGTACCTGCACTTCAAGTTAATCTTTATATATTGTGATAATTAATTCCCTGCCATACATGTATCCTTGATGTTTACACCTAGTGTTAGAAATGTTGAATTTCATGTCTTGAATATTGGTAGTTCCTGTCTTGTTTTTCATGTCGGGTGGGAGAATACCTAGAAGGCATGTAGTTTACCCTTTCCCCTGTATTGTCTAATAGCTGTTGGTACACGACTGTCCATCAGTCGGATCTCGATTGTATTGTCTAATAGCCATTTATGACGGCCGGATTAGCCTTATAAACCCCTACATGCCAACTAAGTATTCTAAAAACAAACACAAGTTCACACAGATAGTTCTGGTCATGTCATATTCCTTGCTGGCTGTTGTAGTTTCATTTCCTGTTTCATTTATTTCTGTTTCTCATATTCCTGTTTACAGCTAACTCTGAGATAATAATGTTCTGCTAATGCTATTTCTCAACATGATATCCAATATTTAATTGTCATAAAATATTTAGTTTAATCTTGTTGTGCACTGTGTACTTTGCTCCTTTCCTGACTGGATCTGTTGTTTAGGCGATGATGAGAACCTTGCCCCCACCTATTATGGCCCCTATGAGGCAGCAGGTGATACAGTTGCAGAGCCAGTTCCCGCACAGGAAGCCACTCCTGCTGAGTAGATAGCAGTAGTTATCTTAGTTTTGCTCTTTATCTTAGCAATCGGGTTTGTCCCCGATTTCATTCTGATTCCTGTACTAAAATATTTGAATCTATTGTCACATTTATTTCAGCTGCAATCTTAAGTTTCATTTCTCATTATTATCTTGCCTATGTTATTTGTGAATGAGCTAGTTAGTAAATCTGGATTTGACCTAGACAGCGTACTACCGCCGATTCTGCGGCGTAGGCTGGACGTACCCACGCACTCGTGCCCGAATTTCCGGGTGCGGGTCGTGACACGTTTTTGTGGTGGCCCATGCAGGTCAAACGACTAAATTGTTCGGTTCCAACTTAGGGACCGAACAGGCCTGCAACAAGATTGAGGATTTTAGGATAAAGCTCATTCACAGTATAGGGTCCTTATTTGAATTCTTGATATCATTTCTGCTCAATTTTCCTATCGCCTTTGATTTCCAAGTATTCTATTCTGATTCTCCTATCCCTTAATCTTTCAGAATGGTCCAGACAAGGAACACAGTAGGAGGCACATCAGAACCAGCTGAGCAGAATGTGCCCGAAACTCTTGCACTCCTGCCGCCTCCATCTGTTCCGGCAGTTACTCTGGATGGGGCACAGCTACTCGGAGTGTTCCAGGGACTAGTGGAATCCCAGAAAGAACAGACTGCACTTCTGCGGACCAGCCTCTCAGAAGCTATTAAGTCCCAGGAGTCGCCACTCAAGAGGCCAGGGAGTGCCAAAGACTTTAAGAACCTCAGACCCCTGGAATTCTACGGAACTGAGGGTATTCTCTACGCCGATGAATGGATGGTAGAGCGACTCCTGAAGACTGCTCGGGTCCCTGATGATCTCAAAGTGGAGTCTGCAAGCCTGCAACTGTTCGATATAGCTCGGACCTGGTTTAGAGACGAACCTCAACTATCTGCTCCTGACCTCACCTGGGAGGACTTTAAGAGACTGTTCAAGGAAAAATTCTACCCCGAAGTGGCTCGGGAAGCTCTCGAAAGCCAATTCGAGAGACTGGAACAAGGTAACCTATCTGTTGATGAGTACACTGCTGAATTTAGCAGGTTGAGCCACTTTGCAGAGTACATGGTTCGTACCCCGGAGGACAGAGCCCGTAGATTCAAGAAGGGGCTATCTCCGGATATTCGCCTTGCTGTCACCACCAGTCGAGCCCGCACCTACGAGGAAATCTTGAGCGTGGCACAAGGCGTTGAGAGAGACATGGGGCATAAGCTAAAGCGAGAAAGAGATACCGGAAATGCGGGACCCAACAAACGCCCTTTTCAACAACAACAGCAGAGGGCCCCGCAACAAGCTCAGCGTCCTCTCCCTCGAGCTCCAGCACCCCAACAGCAGGCCCAGGGACAGAACCAACAAGCTGCTGCTTGTAACTATTGTCATAGACCAGGCCATACTTGGCAAGTTTGCAGAAAGAGGCTAGGTGTTTGTCTACTTTGTGGATCACCAGAACACCAAGTGAGGGACTGCCCCACTGCTCCAGGACGCGGACAAGCTTACGTGATGACCGTGGAGAACGCGCAAACTCTGGAAGCAGCTAATGCGCGTAAGTGATTCGTAGATACCTTTTTGCTAGTATTGTTTAGCTCATGCCTATTGGTTCGTGACCTCAGCCCCAACCTAGTAATTTTGAACTTGCTAAATAACCTGGTATGCTTTTAAAATTTGATAATTGTTTTAGAGACTTTTTGCTATTGTGCTTATTTTGTGAACTTCAATAATTTGTACCTCCTTTCATCATCATCTAGCGCACTTAATTTTGCTGAACTTGACTTACGCTGCTATTTATAGCCTAGTTTTGCAAGCTTACCCTTTATCGGGCTTGTTCACGACACCTGTATTATTGAGGCCTGATCAACCCCACTAATACAAGTGTCTACTCAAAATCAGTGTACTACGGTCTGATCAACCTTAGTGCATTTTGATTCGCACTTCGCACAACTACTTTACGTGGATTGAGATATAGTTGACTAGCGTACTTGCCCCTAAATACGTCCGAGCATATCGTATCAGCATTACCAGAATAGAATCTTGATCCTTAACCGCCTGACAATTCCCATTAGAATTCCTGAAAAATGCCTTGATCCCTATACCTCTGTTCTACCACCTTGCCCTTAAACTCTTTATTATTGATCCTCACCTTCCCTTACTTCGGAAGGACAGAATCCTGTGTTTGGTATAAGTTTGATTTATAGTGCTAGATGATAACCCTGTATGACTAAGGAAATACCCTAGGTGATGTGTGCTGTGTTTTGTGTTGCAGACTTAAGATTCAATACCCAAATCTATTAAGTTGAGACCTAGCTTTACTAGTTGTACAGCCTTAGAGGATATGGGTAGAATTCTAAGTTGGGTAGCGACCGCAATGTCCACCTGAGAGAAACCCGTTAGACTGTAATCAAGTGAGTTTGGACAGAGAGAACCCTGCTAATTTAAATTTTGAGGACGAAATTTTATAAGTTGGGTAGATTGTAAGCCCCTGATTTTTCAAAAATATTAAAATTGGGATTTTTTTACCATTTTCTGGAATTTTCTGGGAATTTTCTGTAATTAAAATCAGGGTTTTGAATTATTACCTAATTTTTAATTGATAATAAACAACATTAAAATATTGTGAAAATATTATTTTTGGGTGTAAAATGGAAAATTGGACTTAGGGTAATTTTTCTGGATTTTTTTGGGCCTCAGACCTATTTTTAAATGCCTAAAAACTATTTTTAATTAATTATTTAAATTACTGTTTTTATTATTATTATTATATTTATTATTTATTTATTTATTTTGTTTTATTATATATTTAAATTTTTCTGGGCCGGCCCGGCCCAGTGGGCCGAAGCCCAGCCCAGCAGTTAGCCCCCAGCCCATTTCCCCGCGGGTCGGGCGGGTCTGCCCAGACCCGTTAGCCCCGACCCGACCTGCCAACCCACGACCAGCCCCGCCCTCGCGAGACGCGGTCAGCCGCCGAACCGCCCGGCCACGCGGCGCCTCCGCCGGCCCCCTCGCCGCACCCAGCGGCCACGACCCCCCCTTTTTCTCCGCCTCCTCCGCCCAACGGCTCCGCCCTACCCCTATTTAAACCCGCCCCGGCCGCCCCCTCGATCCACTCGCCTCCGCTGCCAGCGACCCACGCGCCGCCGCCCTCGCCGTGCCGATCACCCCCCACGACGAGTCCGCCAGCGCCTCCTCCCTCGGCGCCGTTCTCCGGCCGACCCCGCAACCGCAGCAGCAGCACGAACAGCAGCCGCAGCCGCCGCTGCCGGCCGCCCCGAGCCACCGCCGCCCCGTGGACGCCGCGCCGCCCCTCGGCGAACCGTCCCCCGCCCTCGCCGACGCCTCTCCGGCCGCTCTCCGCCGTCCACGGCCGGAAAACCTCCAGAAACCCTAACCCTAGCCCTAATTTGGATTCCGTGTCGGACACGACACGGACACGGCTCAACCCTGATTCCCGGGTCCCCTTCAGGTACGCGTAACTTTCGCCTCGTAGCTCCGTTTTCAATTCCGTAAATTGCGTTGTGAAGCCTGTATGACCCTCTCGGTGTCCGGATAAACTGTTCGGGACATCGCGTCCTGTGGTGATCGCACACCGCGATCCAAAAACAGGAAAAACCAGACCCTGTTTTACCCCGGAACTGAGTACGTCCCGCCAAACGAGACGACTTGGTCGCGTGCGGTCTTCACAGATACGTGCGCACCGTCGATACGGACATGTGGGAATTCGCGGAAGCTGATTCGGGGGTGCGTGCACCCCGGAATCAACACGTATCCGCGGACATCGCCCAGTATCTATTTTTTTTGCAATTCGACCTAACTTTGTGTACACACGTCGGATCGAGACGAAACTTGCACTATCGGACTCGTAGCGATACGCTGGTCCTGTGGGTCAAGTTTGGTTCGATTCTGAGAACGTTGACGAAATCGCGTGTCGTGGGCCCCACAGGCCCTGCTCGACGGGCGATTTTGTGAACGGCTCATCGGAATTCAATTCTGAAAGTTCCGTTGGGTTCGTATCAGCGTTTCTGACCTGTTGACACTGAGTTTGGTGAATTTGGAGACCTTTGACCCTGACACGCTTTTCGGTGCAAAACGGGCCCACTAGCGGACCCCGTTTTGACCCGAAACTGCCGTTTTTGCCCTTGTCTCCAAATTGGACCCAAGGACAGGCGTTTTTAGCTATTTGACGTCTTCTGAGCATGATGGTAATGTCTATTTCAACTTTTGGACTCATCTCTGGACTTTTCCCCCAAGAACCAAATTAATCAGATCCAAACAACAGGCAAGTACCTGCACTTCAAGTTAATCTTTATATATTGTGATAATTAATTCTCTGCCATACATGTATCCTTGATGTTTACACCTAGTGTTAGAAATGTTGAATTTCATGTCTTGAATATTGGTAGTTCCTGTCTTGTTTTTCATGTCGGGTGGGAGAATACCTAGAAGGCATGTAGTTTACCCTTTCCCCTGTATTGTCTAATAGCTGTTGGTACACGACTGTCCATCAGCCGGATCACGATTGTATTGTCTAATAGCCGTTTATGACGGCCGGATTAGCCTTATAAACCCCTACATGCCAACTAAGTATTCTAAAAACAAATACAAGTTCACACAGATAGTTCTGGTCATGTCATATTCCTTGCTGGCTGTTGTAGTTTCATTTTCTGTTTCATTTATTTTTGTTTCTCATATTCCTGTTTACAGCTAACTCTGAGATAATAATATTCTGCTAATGCTATTTCTCAACATGATATCCAATATTTAATTGTCATAAAATATTTAGTTTAATCTTGTTGTGCACTGTGTACTTTGCTCCTTTCCTGACTGGATCTGTTGTTTAGGCGATGATGAGAACCTTGCCCCCACCTATTATGGCCCCTATGAGGCAGCAGGTGATACAGTTGCAGAGCCAGTTCCCGCACAGGAAGCCACTCCTGCTGAGTAGATAGCAGTAGTTATCTTAGTTTTGCTCTTTATCTTAGCAATCGAGTTTATCCCCGATTTCATTCTGATTCCTGTACTAAAATATTTGAATCTATTGTCACATTTATTTCAGCTGCAATCTTAAGTTTCATTTCTCATTATTATCTTGCCTATGTTATTTGTGAATGAGCTAGTTAGTAAATCTGGATTTGACCTAGACAGCGTACTACCGCCGATTCTGTGGCGTAGGCTGGACGTACCCACGCACTCGTGCCCGAATTTCCGGGTGCGGGTCGTGACAACCGCCGCTCACAACCGCCGTGAAGACAGGCCGTCCAACATCCCGAGCACAGCAATAACGAGGTACTCTACTTCCCACCCTTGTATCTTCCTGCACAGAATTTTAAATATCGATCTGTCGAATCTTATACAAAAACCACATGACCCTCTTGAACCCTGTATAATTAGTTCGGGGTATCGTGTCTTGTGTCGGTCGTAATTTGTGATGCAAAACATAAAAAAATGACAAAAATTGTAGTTCCGAAAACAGTACCAAACACCCATGTTCATGGCTATTTTTCTTCCAACCTAGTTAATATTTTTAAATTCTACTTAAACAGTAATTTTGACAACATAAACGAAATTTAATCCATTTAATTAGTTTAATTTAATTTGTTGTATTTTATTCGTGGTTGAAATTGATCGAAAATTTGATTTTTTAAACCCAATTTTTTTGAAACGGGGTGCGTCCCACTAATTGAGGCAGCTTCGTCGTGTGCAAATTGTACTAAAAAGCGCGTATCATCAACACGGACGTATGGGATTTCTCAGAGGTTGATTTGGATGTGCGTGCACACCGAAATTAACGCATATCCGTCGAAAAGTTCCGTATCGGCCCGTTCTGACACTCGTTTTAATTTCTTGTGTGCTTGTCGTTTTGTAACAAAACTTGCGCCATCGAATTTGCAGCATTACGCTGGTCTTGTGAACCAAGTTTGGTTCGATTCTGAGAACGTTGACGAAATACCATTTTGTGGGCCCCACAGTTCCACTTGACAAGCGATTTCGTGACCGGCTCATCGAAATCAGTTCTGGATTTTTTTTGGTTTGTATCATCATTCTGTACTTGTAGACACTAAGTTTGATAAATTTTGAGAACTTTGTCTCTTGCACTCGGTGCAAAGTGGGCCATCTGTGGACCCCGCTTTGACCAAAAACTGTCAATTTTGCCCATGTGTCCAAATTGGACTTATGGATAGTCAGTCCTAGCTATTTCATGTATTTTGAGAGTGATGATAATATTTTTTTCAGCATCCAGAGGCATACCTGGAGATTTTACTTTTACAGGAGCAATTGAAGGAGTTCAGAACCCAGGCAAGTGTACTTTGCCAACTTGTAGTAGATCATGTGCCATTAATGGTTGAGTTATTTCTATATATTTCTATGATGTACCTGTTCAACCTAGGACCATGAGATGTTGTTTAACGTCCGAACAAGAAACGGGTGTCGGTGCCGTACGCGGAGTCGTATAATGTCACTTATAGAGTTGATAATCCGATCATATATTTTTGCATGCTTGCTTTATCAAGTATGTCATACCATAGGATACTTGACGCTATTTATGTGACAGAAACTTTTTTGAGTTATTCATGGTAATTCTTTATAGGCTTACAGGATTCTTGACATAAGATTTGCATATACATAGATATCATTATGACTCGCTGTACTAGCTAGAGGTTATGATCTTGCGTGTTAAGGACATGAGATGTCGTGGACATGAGACTAGTGATTACATTGGGTGGAGAGAGACACACAGGCTATAGGATGATTACATACATATATATTTTGTTATTGCGGTACTTTAGTCTCTATTCCATAGCCTGGCCCATTACGTGATATTACTACTACCGGCTCCCCGACACAGAGCTTGTAGTGGTCTCAGCTTGAGTACTAGTGATGCTCTCATTTGCATATCATATAACTGGTTACAAAGCTTGCCCTAAAGATCTATTTTTATATACTGTATTTTCTTTGGCTTGAGTTATTCTTGTACCTTGTTATGTCCCCTGAGGACCTGGATCCAGATTATGTCCCCAGGTACAGAAGAAGAGGAATACCCCGAGATATACGGGACATGAGCTGACGTTGGACCAGTACTGGCACCAGAGGACGAGATTGTGCCAGAGGATTTCTCTTGAGTATTCTGTTATATACTCAGTTATTTCATATCTTGACTCTTGGATTTATGTATTAAATTTTTATCGGGTTGTTCCCCGAGACACTTTTTTATTTGGATTATTGATGGATTATATTTATTTTTATCTATTATCTTGATTAGTCTATCATATTGAATTATGTTTACTTTCTGTGGATGAGATTATAATTAGACTTTGACATGTATCATAGACCATTGTGTTTGTTTTACAGCTTAAGTGCACTCTAACGGGTCCATTAAATTGGGTTTGTCCATTGGAGTTGTGCTGCTGGCCATTGCCATGTGGCTAGTCCCTTGGTATTTTTGGACTGGGATGTGACATGATTTTTGTGGTGGCCCGTGCAGGTCCTCGACTATATTGCTTCGGTTTCAACTAAGGAACCGAGCAAGCCTGTGATTAGGATAAGTAATAGGATCTCATCCACTTGTTGATCTGTTCTTGACCTCTATATCGACTTCAAAATAATTTCTTGACTTGCATCCTGACTTGATTCCTCTGTGCGATTCTTATAGTTTACTTTAAATGCAGAGTAATGGATCCACGAGCCGGCGACGAGACTCCCGTAGGTACACCACAAGGTGCTGTGGTCACCTACGAAGATGGAGTGACACCATTGGGTGGAGATCCATCTGCTCAATAAAGAAATCAAATAGATCAGCATGCCTCGAGGTTTCGACGAGACAAAATTCCACCACCGCCTTAATTTACTCCTCTAATGCCCATTTTTTTACCAGGACAGGCTATGGACAGACAACAGATGTTCCAAACATTCTACACAATGATGCAAGCCTGACAGCAGGTTCATCAAGATGCTCAGCGTGACAAGGCAGAGAACTTGAGGAACAACCTAGTAACCGCACTGGAGCAAGCGAACCCACCAGCTAGGCGACCATCGACGGGATCTACCACTGATTTCCGCCAGCTTAAGTCATGTATCTTTTCTGGCAAGGATGAGCCCACTAAAGTTCATAAGTGGCTCACAAATACTCAATACCAGTTGGAAGCAGCTGAGCTTCCGACGGAGCATTGGATGATTGCCCTCAGGATATAGTTGACAAAAAATGCACATCATTGGGGGCTATCTGAGGAGAGATGGCTCGGACCGGACTGAGTCACTTGGCAGGAGTTCTCTAGACTCTTCTAGGAGATGTATATTTCAGCCATTGCCAGAGCGGAGGTTAAGGATAAGTTTAACTGCCTCATTCAAGGCAACATGATGGTAGAAGAGTGCAATGCAGAGTTCATCCGTTTGAGTCACTTCTCCCCTACTCTGATTCTGACAGAAGAGAAAAAGGCGAAGAAGTTCTTCGACAGACTTAGCTTTGAGCTACAGAGATTGATCGGATCCATTGCACCTACTTCATACACGGATGTCCTTGCAGCATGACACATGGAGCGCATTACCAGGAGTGAGTACAGCCTGAAACGACCGTTCACATCAGCACCAGCCGGAGCACCACACGGGGAGTCTGTAAAGCGACCCCAGAGGAATTCACTACAAAGAGCAGCATCAAGAGCCCCATCCCTTCCTACTTGTCACTACTGTGGCAAGGTAGGCCATATTGAGAGGGAGTGCAGACGCAAGTTGGGACTATGCTTGATTTACGGATCCAACCAACATCCAGCCAAGGACTGCCCTGAGCGTCGAGAGGGAGCACCGATGGTAGACAGACCAGCTTTACTAGCACCGAGACTAGTCTACCAGCCACCTTGGCCAGCTTATCCAGCATTGGGAGCACCACAGACGGGAGTTGGAGGAGTCCGACCTGTCACGCCCCAGTCCCAAAATACGTAGGACTAGGAATATATAAGCATGCCAGCCGTATGTATATGGCAACTCCAATATATGAATACCATAATACACACGTACACTGTAATATGAATAATAACTCACATGTGGTATATATATTATCATAAGTCACATGGCATAACTAAATCTCATCCACAAAATTAAATATAAATGAATAACCAATCAACTATATAATTAAATCAAGTATAAGATGCTTGATAAGAATAAGTAGTTGGGTGGAGACAAATCCACTACCAAACTAGAACATAAAAGAAACAATATAAGTACACTGACTAATGATCAATGAGGCTCGAAGAGAAGACCTCCTCGAAAGATAATGAAGTAGTAAGTCCTGATCCGTGCTTCTACAATTAGTCAAGATCGTCTACACTTGGAAATGGATCAGATCCTCAGAGGGACGTAACAAGATACATAGAAGCATGCCAATAAAGTACTGAAAATAAACATCCAAGGGTCGCCAAACCGTCTATGTGAATGCACTTTGAGAACAACTTTCCAACAAGTGGGCTATCTGGCTAAAATAGGATTGGCATGATTCTCTCGAAGAATCAGGGGCCTACAAAGCATGTCGTATTTTGAATGCCAAAGGCCGCTTGATAATATATAGGGGTCATCATGATCGCGCATCTCCGACGGAGCGTACGGGTTACACAAGGAAAGTACAAAGGATCCCAAATGCACTACTTGTTGTTCTTCCCACCCCATGCTTTAAGCATGTCACATCCATGACACGATGATACCTCTAAATAACTGTCAGGTCTTCTAGCATACAAGTTTCTATCGGTAGTTATTCCCTATCGTAAGTCCCAAATGTACATGAGACCAGTCTGTCATACAAGTCCGTATCCTACATGAGACTCACACTCATGTAACAGATGTGTCACAGCCAATGAACCTAATGATACCTCATGATAATGGGGTGGTCTAATAAACTAGGTCAATATGCATATATATAAATAAAAATAGAATACGATGCCACCGTCGTTGCACCCAAGTTATTCTTGGACGCGCAGTTTATATAACAGTTTAAAATATATGAACTAAATAGACAGAAATAAAATGCATGCATAATATGGAATATAAATCATAATACAATGGCAAGGTATACTTATCTGGCAAAAAAGCTGCGTAGTACCAATAACCTGCTCCTGAAGTCTCGCAGAATAAACGAATGGTCCTATATACATATAATATAATATAATACAACATCAGCCATTACACTAGCACATACACAACCATAATTACACTGACTCAGAGGGTACGATAGGGGTGATACTGGTCATCTAGCAGGGTCAAGCGTGTGTCTAACTACACAGGAGTCATATCTTTATTTGATGTACATAATCAGACAGTCAATTACTAACATGTCTAAGCCAGTACGTCAATGTACACTAGGCGGTCAAATCACAATTTCTCAGGGTCATATGGTTAATGTAAATACGGGATGTCCGTAATTATACTAGGGTCATGTAGTATATATATACATTAGTCATAACTATTACTAACATATAATTACTTATATAATACATCCATATATATATGTATATATATATATATATATATATATAGTATATATATATATATATATATATATATATATATATATATATAATTATAATATGCATATGTATACGCATACAAGTCATTGGGTTTGCCGATACGATCTGAAATCAACCAAATATCACTAAGTATGCTAACCCAAATGTTATTCACTCAAGCACACATAGATTGAAATAAGAGAGGCAGGTTCGAACCTGTGCACGTGCACGGGATCGACGATGACGATGAGGACGATGACGATGATGACGATGATATTGACGATAATGACAATGATGGAGGTCATGATGGTGATGATGATGAGGGGGATGATGATGATGATGATGAAGGGGATGATGGTGATGGTGGTGATGAACAGGGATGGCCAAAGGAGAGCTCATGCGAGGAGAGGTGGTGGTGCTCTGCGGTCAGGGGAGAACTCAGGCGGGTCGAGGGACTGCGGTCAGGCGGAGATAAAGTCATGGGGAGAACAAGGACGGAACTGGAGGCTGCTGCGGCTGTTCCGACGTTGGATGGCCGGAGGAAGACTCGGTGGGAGGTCGTGGTGGTCATGTTAATGGTGGCGGTGACTGTCGTGGTTCAGGCGAAGGTCAGCGGTGTTCAGCAAGGTCGAGTCAGGGACGAGGGTAGTCCGGCTGCTCGGGAGGGTGAAGGAAGTCGGGGGTCGTGCAGGTGGTGACGAGTGGCGGAGATCTCAGGCGGTCGAGAAATGGTAGCAGCGGGGATGGTGCTGCCGGTCATGGTAAGACGATGGTGATAATGGTAGTATTGGTGGCGTTAATTGCGGTGGTGTTAATGGTGGAGAGGAGATAGTTTTGGCGATCGGCGGGAAGGAGGTGGCTGTGGTTGGGAAGTCGGTGGATGTGTGGTGGACACGGCTGCTCCGACGGTGGATGAGGCTTGGGGGAGATGATGAATAGTAGAGGGGGGTTGGGATTCGGCTAGGTTAGGTTCTTTGTTATGGGGATGAAAAAAAGTAGGGAAAAATTATATTTATATGTGAAGGAGGGTTGGGTGTTGACCTAGGTAGTTGGGCCTGGTCAACGTCCTCCTAGGGATGGGCTTGGCTTCTTTATGTAGATATTTGGAGGGTTAGGATTGCATAGTTTCAAAATAGAGGGCCAAGGTTTAAGGAGAGTTGATGTTGAGTGTTACACACTCCAAATTCATGGAAAAAAATCACATGACCAATCAATAATGGAAAATAGAGTTTCTACATGTGTTTGGTCCAATGGGGTGTGGACACCTCAATGCACTTTTGCATAAAAGTCCCTAACAATTAAAAATTAAACAAAGTTGGATTTTGGATTAATTTAATTAAAATTAATATGGTTGGTGTTCTAAAATTAATTGGAAGTACATAGGATTAAAATTAGGTAGGACACAAGTGTCATGGACATAGAAGACTCTGGATAGAATATTTTTGTTATTTGGGTAGCACAAAATGGGTCAAGATCGTGTCTCCAATTTCGATTGGAACGCACAAAAATACAAGGTTGAATTTATATAAAATTAAATATAATCGTTTGTGACGAATATTATGCGACTAAAATAAAATATATATATATTGCATATGTAATTAATTAGTGTATATATATTATGAGTATTAAGATTGTGCTAGTTAATAATATGTATAATCATATATGTACTAGGTGACCCGAGTGTAAATATGGATAACCCGTAGTTACATTGACCTGTGACCATGTAACATGTTAGTAGACTGCCATATGTACACCGACGTACTGGCAAGACTCGTATTATTTTGACTGTCTGTCTTGCACAGCAATAACATACGCAACACTAGTACAATTAGACGCACACTTGACCCAAGTTGACCAGTGTCATACCTAACGTAGCCTGAGTCCAGTGTATTTATAATTGTGTGTTAGTGTAATGTCTGATGCAATATTGTATTATATGATGTCTATATGATTATTGGATTGTTCAGACAAGACTTCGAAAATCAGGTTATTGGTATTGCCAACAGCAGGACCCCAGACGAGTACATTCTCTGACAGTTTTTATTATGTTGATTATCTCTATGATTCTAGTTGTATAGCGTATATGATTCTGACACTGTTGTTTACACGAGTTGGCATCATCGAGACATGTCACGAGGAGTCATGATTTAGAATCCATCGTACTAGCTGGGGAAACGGGAAAATATTAGTAGCTTATGTGATCATACCCAACTTTACATGAATTATAGCTCACCCATACCTCACGTCGATGCAGTCTTACCATTATATGCCTCATAGCCTGTTGTGTATGATTAGCCTGACTATTACTTGCATCATAGCTATCCGGATGGTTAGCCTGACCTTATATAAATTATAGCTAGTCATAAATAGCAAGCCTGATCAGTCCCAAGCCGATCACATGATATGTTGATGTTTCACACACTTAGTTAGATATTCTTGACATGTATCTCTAGTATATTGATCTAGTATTCCCTATGTTCTAGTCATGGTTCTAGCATTCACTTATATATACCAGTTTATTATTCTAGCGTGTACTTGTATTCTTGTTTATTGCTAGTTGTACCATTGATATGACATATGTACTCCAGTATTTCTATTTCCAGTATTTCAGACTCACCAGTATCTCTTATTTCTAGTATATGTATATCCATCTTATATTTCTTTACACTGTATTATAATTTTTGTCAATATACATGGAACTGCTGTTAGTGCTTGTACTTCGTTCCAATCCTGACTGGATATTTTTTTCAGACTATGACTGAGAGGACTTGTTTCCAGCATACTTGGAGACTGGATTTTATTGATTGCAGGTTAGACTATTTATTATTATTTAGACTTGTCTTGTATTTTATTTGCTTTATTCGATATCTCATCGTGCTTTAGTTTATGTGATTGAGTATTCCATATTATATTATGATATATGTGTCTCCTTATGGAGTTAGATATTCATGTGAGAGTGATTAGCTAGTATTGTGACCTAGACAGCGTTCTACCGCCAATGCTGCGACATAGGCTGGACGTACCCACGCACTCGTGCCCCTATACCGGGTGCGGGTCATGACACTTTTTTAGTGGTGGCCCATGCAGGTCAGACTTCGCAAGTTGTGCGATGTCGTGGTAGTACGACGTATTAGTTGTACTATTGAGTGCCTGCGATAGGATATAGGACATATGATACTAGGATGAGAGAGAATACTCAATCATAAATTTTCTTGAAAGATTCCTGGGACGACCCTTGAGAATCTTATTATAATTTCTAATTTAAATCCTTCACCCTTGTTTTCGTCCGTTCTCACTTGTTGATATTGAGTTTGATTCTTGTTGACCAGTTGTTAAATTTAATTCTTGGTATCGTTGTTGAGTTGATTTCATATTGAGATAAATTTTACGGACTAAAATTTATGGTATCATCTGATATCATACGTTGATGAGGACAGTGAGAAGGGTAAAACGTCTGCTTTGGTTATGGATCCTAGAATTTATCGCAGCCATATTAGTTGGCGTGTCGAAAACGTAGGAATCCGACTTGGGATGTACATATCTTAGTTATGAATTTAGAGTTTCTCGTAGCCATACCGGTTGGCGTGGCGAGGATTCTAGATTACGTGATTATAGAGTTGCATACCTTAGTTATGGAACCTATCGTTTATCGCAGCTATGCATACTGGCATGGCGAGGATTCTGAGTGTCATAATTTTGGACAGACGTATATGATTATCAGGTTGTATCTTAAATTGGTTCTTAAAGTCTCATCTCAATACTTATTTATTTTTGTTATTATAGGACTTTGTTCCATCGCTTATTTTCTTTACTAGCAGTAGAAATACCTTCAGTCCTTAATCCAGTTCCTTTTTGAGCTTCTTTTCTTTGAGGATTCCTTGTTAGTATGATAATTGGTGACTTAAAATTATGTATGTGTCTTATATCAATGTTGACTGAGTGTGACTTATGATTTTATAAGTGTTTTTTGGTTGGACATGTGAGCAGTAGGCATCAATCTAGAGTTAACCCGTACCATAGTACCTTATAGCAATAGTTCTATAATAGGTGCCATTATAATTAGTATTGGTACTATAAGTAGGAGGAGTAAGAGTATCAGTAATGGTTCCAAGAGTAAGTATCAGAATCAGCATGCCAGTCCTGGATAGTCATAAATTTATGTAATTGGATGATCTATGAAAATAATTAAGTATCGAGAAATTGTATTAAAAAAAATTAATGGAGCATGATATTCAATTTGATAATTGATTACTTGGGTATGACAAGAGTAACAAAATATACATACAAAAAAAAAGTATTAATGAGTGTGCCTTGGGTAGAAAAATATCAAGATGGATCATGCAAGGTATGAAGTGTATCACAGACTAGTGTAACAGCCTGTAAAAGATTAAAGGAAGATACTTATACATCAATTGAGATATGGAACCATATGCCTACCTTTGAGATTGAAGTGAAGCATGGGTATTATAGAAAGTGAAAATGATCGTGAGTTCTAATAAGTTTGATGAGGTGATCTAATAATGAAGTTAGTGTTTGTAATCACCCTCAAAATTTTCAGATTTTTTAAAACCAATTTTTGGGATTTTTCTGCAATTTTCAGGAATTTACATAAGTGTTGTGGTGATTGTATGATTTTTAACTGCTAATAACTAATATTAAAATGTAATAAAAATATGATTTTATGGTGTAAAATAGAAAACCTGACTTAGGATAATTTTCTGGGATTTTATTGGGCCTCAGACCTATTTTTAAAAGCCTAAAAACTATTTTTTTTAAAATTAATTAATTAAATTATTAATTATTATTATTATTATTATTATTATTTATTTTTAGGGGCCCGGCCCGGTCCAGTGGGCCGAGCCCATTAGCAGTCAGCCCAGCCCCTGTGCCTTAGCGGGTCGGGCGGGTCGGTCAGACCCGAACCAGCGCCCGACCCGACCCGGTCCTCCATCACCCCCAACCCCACGACCCCAGGAATCCGCCGCATTCTCCGGCGACGTGGCCGGAGAACCGCCCGGCCTCACCCCACGACCCCTCCGCCTTCTCCGCCATGTCCCCGGCCAACCCTCCGCGAAAAACCCCTATAAAATCCCCCTCCTTCTTCCTCCTCCCTCATCTCCCTAGCCCTAGCTCTACCCCGACTCCGGCGACCCAGAACTCCGGCCATCCCCTCCCCTAGCCCCGCTGCCCTCCGCCAAGAGCCACCCCAGCCAGCGCCCTCACCGGCCAGCCCCTCTCCAGAACCCTCCTCCCCCTCTCCAGAACCTCCTCCGCCTCCTCCATTTTCGGCCCGACGGCTCACCCCCCGGCCGTGCCGCCCGAGCCCGTCGTCTCCAGACGCCTCCCTCCGGCGAGCCAAGCTCCGGCCAACCACCAGCATACTCGCCATCCTCCACCAACCCTCCGGCAGCTCGACTCTCAACCCTAGTTCTGTGCGTGTCGGACACAGTGTCAGTTGGACACAGGACACGACTCGAGATACGAGGACACGAAGATCTCGGTTTTTCAGGCCCTGTTCAGGTATCCGTAGTTTCTTGCTCGTAGCTCTGAATTCAGTTCCGTAAATTGTATCGCGTAGCCTGTATGACCCTCTCGGTGCCCGGACAAACCGTTCGGGGCATCGCGTCCTGTGGTGATTGCACACCGCGATCCAAAAACAGGAAAAACTAGACCCTGTTTCACCCCGGAACTGAGTACGTCCCGCCAAACGGGACAACTTGGTCGCGTGCGGTCTTCACAGATACGTGCGCCTCATCGATACGGACATGTGGGATTTCGCGAAAGCTGATTCAGGTGTGCGTGCACACCGAAATCAACGCGTATCCGCGGACATCGCCCCGTATCCGCCTTTTCTGTAATTCACCCTAACTTCGTGCACACACGTCAGATCGAGACAAAACTATTGCCACCGGACTCGTAGCGATATGCTGGTCATGTGGGTCAAGTTTGTTTCGATTCTGAGAACGTTGACGAAATCGCGTGTCGTGGGCCCCACAGGTCCCATTCGACGGGCGATTTCGTGGTCGGCTCATCGGAATTCAAATTTGAAAGTTCCGTTGGGTTCGTATCAGCGTTCCTGACCTGTTGACACTAAGTATGGTAAATTTAGAGACCGTTGACCCTGACACGTTTTCGGTGCAAAGCGGGCCCACCGGTGGACCCCGTTTTGACCCGAAATTGCCGTTTTTGCTCTTGTCTCCAAATTGGACCCAAGGACAGACGTTCCTAGCTATTTGACACCTTCTGAGCGTGATGGTACTGTTTATTTTAGCTTTCGAAGACATCTCTAAAAATTTCCGAATCCAGGACCTTAGTGGAATTCAAACATCAGGCAAGTGTACCTTGCCAAACTTGCAGTCTTTATTTTCATAATTCCTGTAATATTACTTTGCTAAATGTCTTGTGTATATTCATATAAACTTGTTTAAACTGCTTAACCTAGTAAACACGTGACGTACCTAGTGTCCGATCATAGTCGGGTGCCAACACCGTACGCGGTGTTGGGTTCGTCATTTAGAGATGGATTTACGATCCCCTTACTTTTGTACTTGACCTATCAAGTACCCTACAACCCAAGACACTTGACACTATCATGAACAGAATCCTCCTGAGATATTCGTGGTGATTCTGTATAGGATACAGGACTTGACAGAGATATTTTAGTTATAGACAGTATGACTTGTTGTATTAGTTATAATCCCGCTGACATGGGCATGAGACGTTATGGTCATGGCTTGCGTGATTACATTGGGTGGGGAGAGACACACAGGCTACAGGCTGTTCTATATATATATCTACTATTATTGTGAGGTTGTAGACTCTCCAGCAGAGCTAGACCCTTTACGTTTTATTACTGCTACCGGCTCCCCGACACAGAGCTTGTAGCGGTCTCAGCCTGAGTACTAGTGTTGCTCTCATTTGCATATCACATAGATGGTTACATAGTTTACCCTGCTGTTTCAATTAATTTAATTGCACTGCTTTTATTTGGCTTGTTTTATTTGTGCCTTGCTATGTCCACTGAGGACCTGGAATGGATTATGTCCCCAGGTTTAGCTGAGGAGCAGTACCCCGAGATATACGGGACCGGAGCTGAAGCTATTGCTGGAGCAGAACCAAACACTGAAGACGAGGTGACTGCCGAAGACTTCTCCTGAGTGCCTGTTCCAGTACTCAGTATTTATTTTATGTTTATCTCTTGTTCCTGGCCTATAGAGCCAGTTTATTCAGACATAAGTCGGATTGTTTCTCCGACTGACTTGCTGTGATTGTTGTTGCAACTTATTTCCATTTCATTATGCAGTTTATTCTATATCTTTATGGATAAGATTAGTGTGACTTGTGGTAGTAGAGCTTATTTACAGCTTAAGTATGCCCTGATGGTTCCATTAAATTGGGTTATCCATCGGTGCGTACTGCTGGCCATTGCCACGCATCTCCAGTCCCTCGACATTTTGGGACTGGGGCGTGACATAGTTTTTGTGGTGGCCCATGCAGGTCTAAACTAAATTGTTCGGTTTCAACTTAGGGACCGAACAGGCCTGCAATAAGATATGATAAGTTATAGGATCTCATCCATTGATTGAATCATTTTTGAACTCTATGTCGAATTCAATTAAATTGCTTGAATTGCATCATGTTTTGATTTCTCTGTGCGTTCTCATTGTTTCCTTTTGATGCAGAGTTATGGATCCCAGAAGTGGTGACGAGACCCCCTTGGGTATACCGCCTGAAGCGGGGGTTACCTGCGAAGCTGGAACGACGCCAGATACCAGAGGACAATCCTCTCAGAGCAATCAAACTGGCAAGCCAAGTTCCAGGTTCAGGCGTGATGATATCCCGCCTCCTCCCCAGTTCCCTCCTACGATGCCTGTCTTTCCTCCAGGACAGGCAATGGACGGCCAGCAAATATTCCAGATATTCTACGCCATGATGCAGACACAACAACAGATTCAACAGGAGGCCCAACGTCATAAGGACGAGAACCTAAGGAACAGCCTAGTCGCAGCATTGGAGCAGGCAAATCCACCAACTAGGCGACCAGCGACGGGATCTATCACAGATTTTCGTCAACTCAAACCCCGTACCTTCTCGGGCAAGGAAGGACCAACTGAAGTTCTTGAATAGCTTATGAACACGCAGCACCAGTTGGAGGCCGCTGAACTACCAAGGGACAAATGGATGACTGCCGTCAGGATGCAACTGACGGACAACGCGCATCATTGGTGGCTGTCCGAAGAAAGAAGGCTCGGACATGATCAGGTTACCTGGGAGGAGTTCTCCAGACTCTTCCAGGAAATGTACATCCCTGCTGTGGCTCGGTCAGAACTCCGAGACAGATTCAACCGCCTGATCCAGGGCAACATGACGGTGGAGGAATATAACGCCGAATTCATTCGCCTGAGCCGCTTCGCCCCTTCCCTAATTCCTACCGAAGAGGAGAAGGCGGAGAAGTTCTTTGATGGGCTCAGGTTCGAGCTTCAGAAGTTAATCGGATCGGTCACGCCCACATCTTACTCCGACATCCTAGCTGCAGCACGTCGGCTGGAGCGCGTTACTCGGAGGGAATCAAGCCTGAAACGTCCCTTATCCTCAGCACCGTCCAAGTCATCACCAGGAGAATCTGCTAAACGGCCCCAGAAGAGCCCGCCTCCAAGAGCAACAACTAAGAACCTGCCTACTTGCCATTACTGCGGCAAGGTAGGACATATTGAAAAAGAATGTAGACGCAAGCTGGGGCTCTGCCTGGTTTACGGATCTGGACAACACTTCTCAAAGGACTGCTCGGAACGTCGAGAGGGAGTTCCGAATCGACCAGCTCCACCTGCAGCTCTTCCAGCTGGGGAAGCAACACAGACAGGGCCTGGAGGAGCCAGGCCACCTCTACCACCTCAGGCATCAATATTCCAGCATGCTCGTCAGCAAAGGGGTCCCGCTCAGGGACGAGGTCAGGCATATGCACTAGCAGTCACTGAGGAAGCTACTGCAGGCGAAGTGATAGCAGGTACCATATTAGTAGCTTTAATTCCTGCTGTAGCATTATTTGATTCTGGAGCCTCGCATTCATTTATTGCTGCTAGCTTCGTAGCCACACATAGAATAGCTACCGCACCTCTCTCGAAGATGAAGAGAATTCTAACGAGAGGTAGAATTATCCCGGTTAGTGATACTTGTAGATCATGTTCAGTGGTAGTCTGTGGCCGAGAGATGCGAGCCCAATTCTTGATCTTTTCTATGCCTGATTACGATGTTGTACTTAGTATGGACTGGTTAAGTCAATACCATGCGACACTGGATTGCCGGCTTGGAAAAGTGATATTTAGACCCCCTAGCCTTCCTGAGTTTGAATTTCTTAGAGGAGCTGTAGAACAAGGGGTCCAGCCAACTCTTAGGGTATTGACTATAGAAGAAGATTCAAGTTACCCAAGAGTCATAACGGAATTTGTGGACGTATTTCCCGACGATCTTCCAGGTTTACCACCTGATCGGGAGATAGAATTCACAATGGACCTAACTCCAGGAGCCGAACCTATCACTTCATCGGTATATCGGCTAGCACCTAAGGAGTTAGTGGAGCTGAAAACACAAGTTGACAAACTTCTGGATAAAGGATTTATCCGGCCCAGTGTTTCACCTTGGGGAGCACCTATACTTTTTGTACCCAAGAAGGACGAAACTGTACGGTTGTGCATTGATTACAGAGCCCTTAATGCTGTAACTGTTAAGAACCGGTACCCATTACCACGTATTGATGACTTGTTTGACCAGCTGGGTGGAGCTAGAGTATTCTCAAAGATTGATCTTAGATCCGGTTATCACCAGATTAGGGTGAAGAAGGAAGATATCCCAAAGACGGCCTTCAGAACTAAGTATGGATATTATGAGTTCCTAGTAATGCTGTTTGGTTTAACCAACGCACCTGCTGTATTTATGAATTTGATAAACGGAGTCTTCCATCAGTACTTGGATAAGTTCGTGGTAGTATTCATTGATGATATCCTAGTCTACTCCAAGAACCACGAAGAGCACGAGGAACACCTCAGAATTGTGCTAGAAACCTTGAGAAGGGAGAAGCTATATGCCAAACTCAGCAAATGTGAGTTCTGTATGGACAAGGTGCCATTCTTAGGGCATATTATCTCAGGTGAAGGACTGTCTGTGGACCCAGAGAAGGTCACTGCCATAGAAACCTGGCCTACCCCTACCTCGGTTGCGGAAGTGAGAAGTTTTCTTGGACTTGCTGGGTATTACCGACGGTTCGTAGAAAATTTTTCAAGGATCGCAGAACCTATGACTAAGCTGACACAGAAGGATCAGGAGTTCATATGGACGGAAGAATGCCAGAATGCCTTTGAAGAATTAAAGAGGCGTCTAACAACAGCACCAGTCTTGACTCTTCCCTCAGGGTCAGGAGGTTTTGTTGTTTATAGTGATGCGTCCGGTAGTGGACTAGGTTGTGTCTTGATGCAACATGGCAAGGTTATCGCTTATTCATCGAGGCAGTTGAAGGTCCACGAGAAGAATTACCCAACGCACGACCTGGAGCTAGCTGTAGTGATTTTTGCATTGAAGATCTGGAGATATTATCTGTATGGAGAGAAGGTCAAAATATTCACTGATCATAAGAGCTTGAAGTATGTTTATACACAGAAGGAGCTCAACATGAGGCAAAGGCGTTGGCTTGAGTTGATGGTGGACTTTGACATCGATCTGCAGTACCACCCGGGGAAAGCAAATGTTGTAGCCGACGCCCTCAGCAGAAAACCCTCGGCTTATTTCTTAACAGAGCAGCCTCAGCTATTACAAGACTTGCAAGATCTTCAGATAGAGGTTGTTCTACCTGGACAAAATGGTTTGCTGGCTAACCTCGAAGTGAAGTCATCACTGGTGGAGAGAATCAAAGAAGCTTTGCCTAATGGTGCCAGATTCCGAAGGCTAAAAGAGAGAACAGAAGCAGGCCTGCAGACGGGACTTCGCATCCACGAAGACGGAATATTAAGGTGCGGAAATCGCCTATATGTTCCAAATGGAGAATTAAGGCAGGAGTTGATGACAGAAGCACATAGCTCCATATACTCGATTCATCCAGGAGGGACCAAGATGTACCGGGACTTAAGATAATATTACTGGTGGCATGGAATGAAAAGGGAGATTGCCCAATTTGTGGCAAAATGCTTAGTCTGCCAGCAGATGAAGGCCGAGCACCAAAGGACTGCAGGTATGTTGCAGCCACTTCCCATCCCTGAATGGAAGTGGGAGCATATTACCATGGACTTCGTCACTGGATTTCCAAGAAGCCCTAGTGGAAAGGATGCAGTATGGGTCATCGTGGATCGGCTCACTAAGTCGGCTCACTTCTTGCCGTTCAGAGTCGGACAATCCACGGAAGTACTAGCCGACATGTATATGCGACAGATCATAAAATTACATGGAGTGCCGGTTAGTATTGTATCAGATCGAGACTCGAGATTTACATCTCACTTCTGGCGAAGCATGCAAGAGAGTCTCGGTACCAGGCTCAAGTTCAGTACTGCCTACCATCCCCAGACAGATGGCCAATCAGAGCGCACAATTCAGATCCTGGAAGATATGCTGCGATCATGTATACTGGACTTTGGAGGATCTTGGAAAGATTATCTGCACTTAGTGGAGTTCTCCTACAACAACAGCCATCAGGCAAGCATTCAGATGGCACCTTTCGAGGCATTGTACGGAAGGAAGTGCAGATCGCCAATATGCTGGAGCGACGTTGGCGAACGTCAAATACTGGGTCCAGAGTTGGTAACGGAGACAGTGGAGAAAGTAAGACAGATTCAGAACCATCTTCGTGCAGCCCAGGATAGACAGAAGCATTGGGCAGATGCACACAGATGACCCCTGGAGTTCAAGGAAGGAGAGCATGTATTTTTGAGGATCTCGTCCACTAGAGGTACTATCAGATTTGGCAGCAGAGGCAAGTTAAGCCCAAGGTACATTGGGCCATTTGATATCTTGGAGCGCATTGGTGAGGTGGCTTACCGTCTTGCATTACCTCCATCCTTAGAGGGAGTGCATCATGTATTCTATGTCTCACAACTGAGGAGATACGTGATGGACCCAAGTCATATAGTGGATCATTCTGAGATTTCGGTGGGACCTAGCCTGAGATACGAGGAGCAGCCAGTGGGTATACTCGACACCAGTGAGAAGACACTGCGAGGGCAGACAATCAGGCTGGTTCGGGTAGCTTGGAAACAGCACTCTCCTGGCGAATCGACCTGGGAGCGAGAAGATGTTATGCGCCAGCGTTATCCACACTTATTTGCTGATGCAGGTAAAACCTGAGCATTCTTTAATTCTGTAAAATCTTGCCTTTATAGTTTACCCTTCGATTGCGAGGACGCAATCCTCTTAAGGGGGGTAGATTGTAATCACCCTCAAAATTTTCAGATTTTTTAAAACCAATTTTTGGGATTTTTCTGCAATTTTTAGGAATTTACAAAAATGCTGTGGTGATTGTATGATTTTTAACTGCTAATAACTAATATTAAAATGTAATGAAAATATGATTTTATGGTGTAAAATAGAAAACCTGACTTAGGGTAATTTTCTGTGATTTTATTGGGCCTCAGACCTATTTTTAAAAGCCTAAAAACTATTTTTTTTAAATTAATTAATTAAATTATTAATTATTATTATTATTATTATTATTTTTATTACTGTTATAATTTTTATTTATTTTTAGGGGCCCGGCCCGGCCCAGTGGGCCGAGCCCATTAGCAGTCAGCCCAGCCCCTGTGCCTTAGCTGGTCGGGCGGGTCGGTCAGACCCCAACCAGCGCCCGACCCGACCCGGTCCTCCATCACCCCCAACCCCACGACCCCAGGAATCCGCCGCGTTCTCCGACGACGTGGCCGTAGAATCGCCCGGCCTCACCCCACGACCCCTCCGCCTTCTCCGCCACGTCCCCGACCAGTCCTCCGCGGAAAACCCTTATAAAATCCCCCTCCTCCTTCCTCCTCCCTCATCTCCCTAGCCCTAGCTCTACCCCGACTCCGGCGACCCAGAACTCCGGCCATCCCCTCCCCTAGCACCGCTACCCTCCGCCAAGAGCTGCCCCAGCCAGCTCCCTCGCCGGCCAGCCCCTCTCCAGAACCCTCCTCCTCCTCTCCAGAACCTCCTCCGCCTCCTCCATTTTTGGCCCGACGGCTCACCCCCCAGCCGTGCCGCCCGAGCCCGTCGTCTCCAGACGCCTCCCTCCGGCGAGCCAAGCTCCGGCCAACCACCAGCATACTCGCCATCCTCCACCAACCCTCCGGCAGCTCGATTCTCAACCCTAGTTCTGTGCGTGTCGGACACAGTGTCAGTTGGACACAGGACACGACTCGAGATACGAGGACACGAAGATCTCGATTTTTCAAGCCCTATTCAGGTATCCGTAGTTTCTTGCTCGTAGCTCTGAATTCAGTTCCGTAAATTATCTCGCGTAGCCTGTATGACCCTCTCGGTGCCCGGATAAACCGCTCGGGGCATCGCGTCCTGTGGTGATCGCACACCGCGATCCAAAAACAGGAAAAACCAGACCCTGTTTCACCCCGGAACTGAGTATGCCCCGCCAAACGGGATGACTTGGTCGCGTGCGGTCTTCACAGATACGTGCGCCTCGTCGATACGGACGTGTGGGATTTCGCGAAAGCTGATTCAGGTGTGCGTGCACACCGAAATCAACGCGTATCCGCGAACATCGCCCCGTATCCGCCTTTTTTTGCAATTCACCCTAACTTCGTGCACACACGTCAGATCGAGACAAAACTTGTGCCATCGGACTCGTAGCGATACGCTGGTCCTCTGGGTCGAGTTTGGTTCGATTCTGAGAACGTTGATGAAATCGCGTGTCGTGGGCCCCACAAGCTCCATTCGACGGGCGATTTCGTGATCGGCTCATCGGAATTTAAATCTGAAAGTTCCGTTGGGTTCGTATCAGCGTTCCTGACTTATTGACACTAAGTTTGGTAAATTTAGAGACCGTTGACCCTGACACATTTTCGGTGCAAAGCGGGCCCACAGGTGGACCCCGTTTTGACCCAAAATTGCCGTTTTTGCCCTTGTCTCAAAATTGGACCCAAGGACAGGCGTTCCTAGCTATTTGACACCTTCTGAGCATGATGGTACTGTTTATTTCAGCTTTCGGAGACATCTCTGGAAATTTCTGAACCCAGGACCTTAGTAGAATTCAAACATCAGGCAAGTGTACCTTGCCAAACTTGCAGTCTTTATTTTTATAATTCCTATAATATTACTTTGCTAAATGTCTTGTGTATATTCATATAAACTTGTTTAAACTACTTAACCTAGGAAACGCGTGACGTACCTAGTGTCCGATCATAGTCGGGTGCCAATACCGTACGCGGTGTTGGGTTCGTCATTTAGAGATGGATTTACGATCCCCTTACTTTTGTACTTGACCTATCAAGTACCCTACAACCCAGGACACTTGACACTATCATGGACAGAATTCTCCTGAGATATTCGTGGTAATTCTGTATAGGATACAGGACTTGACAGAGATATTTTAGTTATAGACAGTATGACTTGTTGTATTAGTTATAATCCCGCTGACATGGGCATGAGACGTTATGGTCATGGCTTGCGTGATTACATTGGGTGGGAAGAGACACACAGGCTACAGGCTGTTCTATATATATATATATCTACTATTATTGTGAGGTTGTAGACTCTCCAGCAGAGCTAGACCCTTTACGTGTTATTACTGCTACCGGCTCCCCGACACAGAGCTTGTAGCCGTCTCAGCCTGAGTACTAGTGTTGCTCTCATTTGCATATCACATAGATGGTTACATAGTTTACCCTGCTGTTTCAATTAATTTAATTGCACTGCTTTTATTTGGCTTGTTTTATTTGTGCCTTGCTATGTCCACTGAGGACCTGGAATGGATTATGTCCCCAGGTTTAGCTGAGGAGCAGTACCCCGAGATATATGGGACCGGAGCTGAAGCTATTGCTGGAGCAGAACCAAACACTGAAGATGAGGTGACTGCCGAAGACTTCTCCTGAGTGCCTGTTCCAGTACTCAGTATTTATTTTATGTTTATCTCTTGTTCCTGGCCTATAGAGCCAGTTTATTCAGACATAAGTCGGATTGTTTCTCTGACTGACTTGCTGTGATTGTTGTTGCAACTTATTTCCATTTTATTATACAGTTTATTCTATATCTTTATGGATGAGATTAGTGTGACTTGTGGTAGTAGAGCTTATTTACAGCTTAAGTATGCCCTGATGGTTCCATTAAATTGGGTTATCCATCGGTGCGTACTGCTGGCCATTGCCACGCATCTCCAGTCCCTCGGCATTTTGGGACTGGGGCGTGACAGTGTTACCATACCAAGAGTACTAATATTTCTATATCGAGGATTAGTTGAGCAATGTGCTAATAACAGTAAGTACTTTATGTGATGATAATTAGATTGGTGTATCAATTAATATAGATAGAAAATTATTGGAGAAAATACGTGTGATGATAACTTTGATCATTTGGAAGTAATATTACAAGTAATCCAGGCAGTACAATATTTAGTACATAGTTGAGGGTTGTAGACAATTGGTATATTTGTGTGCACCTTGAGTATTAGAGACTGTGAGTATTTATATGTATACTTGTGGATTTAAATTTATAATTTGAAGAGTGAAAATGAATTTCAATTTTTAATAATTTTTGAGGAGTTAAGATTTTATATTATTAAAATTTTTGAGGATACAAATTCAATTCAATAAACATAGTCAAAGCTATAAAGATTTTTGGAAGTGATTAAAATTTTATATTTGACTTTTGAGGAAAGTATATGCATTTTATTTTAAATTGTTCAAGAAGTTAAATTTTGACGATTTTATCTTGAGGATTAAATTTTATGGTGGGTAAGAAATGTATATCAGTATATGTGTGGTTGATGTGCATGTGTAAGAATCTGTTGGCTTGAGCATGCTTGAGATGGCACTGCAAACTGACTTGGGTGTCCATCTAGAGTTGTATTAGAGGGAGCAGTACTTAGTGTGTTGTGTTGCACTTGGCGTGCACTTGAGTGATAAGAACAAATAGTATAAACAATTATAGTAGGTAAGAGAGCTAGCAGTGAGTATGCTTGTAGTAGAAACAGTGGTACCTAAAGGGATACAAGTATCAAACTTTGGATGCATCATTAAACCTATGGTTGTGTTAGAAGGTTATATTTTGTTCTTTTTGTCTATTTGATTGATTAATTAATTTCTTAGTACCATAGCTTGTATCAATGATTCTCTTGCTAGAATATAGTTAGTAGTATACCCCGACATAGACTGCAATACCATGATAAAAGAGACCATAATCGTGCATATTTTCTATAGATTGAATGTTGTATGACTGTAGGTAGATTTTTCTTAGACCGTGATTATTGGGGTTTGACCGTAGTGAAAATTTATGAAGAGGTTATGATTGGACAGAAAGAGACAATGTGCCTTAAATTTCGAGGATAAACATTAATTTAAATAAAGAGTTAAGAATTTAATATGACGGAATTGACGATTTTGTTAAATCATTGATTTTTATGAAGATTAAGATATAATTAAATTTGTCACTAAAATTTTGAGGAATTTAAGAAGATTATCATTATATTTATTGGACTGCAAGATATAAACTTATATTTGAATGTCGTATTTGAAGATTTTGTAAGTATTACAGTGTTTGAGTATTGTGTGGAGAAAGGAATCGAGGAATAAGATCATTAATGGATTAGTGTTTGAATTTAATTTTTGGATGATTTTTTAATTTTATAAATATGCATTGATTGGATTTAAAATTTGAGGATTGGATATTAAATTCTTGTATTTAGTTATTAACCTAAAATTTTGGAGAAGATTGTGATAAGAATGGGATTTGATTTTATATTTGAAGATTTTCAGGAATATGATATTTATAGAATTTTGAAAATTTTGAGAAATAACAATATGGATTTACTTCATGATTAAATGATTTGAAGAATTTAATTTTGATGGTAAAATAATATAATGAATAAATACAACTATTGAGGATCTTAAATTTTGAGGACAATTTTTTTTTCAGGAGGGTAGACTTGTCACCCCCATATTTCAGATTAGGGGTATTTTTGTCTTTTCATAATTAATGTGTAAATGATTGCATAATATTTAATTATATTTAATAATGGTGATTTTATTTCATTGTTGTGCCTTATCGTTGCTTCGATATTTGGAGCGCTACCCTAGCTTTTGTCTTCCAACAAATTCCACAACCTTGTCCTAGATATACCTGCCTTCTTTTCTGACCTTTGTGTAACTTATAATTATGCTCTCTTGTGCTACATTTTAGTCGCACAATTTTTGTCGCAAACGTTTATTTTTAATTCTATATAAATCCAACTTTGTATCGTTGTGCGTTCCAATCGAAATTGGAGACACAATCGTGACCCATTTCGTACAACACAAATTAGGATAATATTCTATTCTGAGTCTTCTTCATTCATGAAACTTCTGTCCCACTTAATTTTAGTCTCTTGTACTTTAAATTAATTTTAGAACACCATTTACATCAATTTTAATTAAATTGATGTAAGGACCCAACTTGACCCAAAACTACATCCAACACCAAACCAAACCCCCATTTACACCCTCAAGCTTCATAATAAACACCAAACATCCTTTCTAGCCATTACCTTACACCAAACATGATATTTTCTCTCATTAAATTCTAAAACCCACTTTCGTGCAATTGTCCAAATTATTGGGGGCTTAATTGCAAAACTGTAATGATGTGTCACTATCCTATTGGTTTAAACCAAATGAAGAACCAACCTCCCTTCCTTTGACCGTTCAACCCTCTTTCTCTCTCCTCTTTTTGGATGTACACCATCCTTCATGATGAATCATGGCCATCCATTTAAAATGGAGCCATCCTCACCATACAACACCCTCACCTATGTATATATATATATATATATATATATATATATATATATATATATAATCCCTCATAATCCCTCTCCCAAAGCAAACCCCATCCCCATGTGTACTTGGCCGGCCCTAATCCCTAGGAGGTCAACATCAACCTCTTCCCCACATGCAAAAACTACCATCCTCATTAAATTTCTTCATCACCTCCACAATCAAAACTCCAACTCAACCCTAAACCAAACCTCACCTTCTCCCCAAGCCGAACCAGCCGAAGAACTCGACCAGAGCAGCGCCTAAGACCCCGCTGTCCTCCCTCGACCTGACCTCCTTCGGTCACCTTCCTCCTCCGGAGACGCCGACATTGATCCCGGCCACGATCACCTCTGACCGTATCATCATCCTCCTCCCATCACCACCACCCTCATTGACCTCACCTCTCATCTCCCCTCTTCCTCCACCCCGAGCCACCGTGCAACTCGACGTGCCCAGCCTGGATCGAGAAGCCCCGAGCCTGAAGCCCGACCCCCTTCGCTTGAACCAAGCCCAGCTCGCATTCGCCTGAACCCGACCCTAGACCAGCAGCCCCGCTGGAGCAACCCGAGTCTTCTTCCTCCCTTTGTTCTCTTCCCGGCCACTGCTTCCCGACCATGCATCTTCCCCGCCTATCAGCCACGACATCCCCCACTCGTCCCTGACCCGAACAGCAGCCCGATGAACTTCCCCCTCTCCTCCTGCCTGAGCAACTCTGGCAGCCCTGCCTCCTCCTCAAAGATCATCACCATCATCATCATAACCACCCTCGTCACCATTACCATCACCATTACCTTCACCATCATCTTCACCATGATCATAACCATTATCATCATCACCTCCATCGTCATCATCGTTATCATCGTTATCAACATCGTCGTCATCAACACCATGGACATCGTTGTCATTATCACCTCCGTCATCGTCGTCATCGCCGCTCTCGTGCACGTGTACAGGTTCGAACCTGTCCCTCCTCCTTCATTTTGTGATTATGTGTGTATGTATATAATTGGTATGTATATATTTAGGTATTCCGTTAGTATAAGTTTAATATGTATAATTGGTATATATTATGGTATATGTAATAGTATAAGTTTAAATATATTTTGGTATATATATATATATATAGTATGTCTCTCAATTAGTATATATACATATGTATATGTATTGTATATGTCTCCCTAGTATATATATATATATATATATATATATATATATATATATATATATATATATATATATATATATATATATATATATATATATAGTATATATTCAACTAGTGCATATACAATATATATATTGCATATGTAATTAATTAGTGTATATATATTATGAGTATTAATATTATACTAGTTAATAATATGTATAATCATATATTTACTAGGTGACCCGAGTATAAATACGGATAACCCGTAGTTACATTGACCTGTGACCATGTAACATGTTAGTAGACTGCCATATGTACACCGACATACTGGCAAGACCCGTATCATTTTGACTGTCTGTCTTGTACAGCAATAACAGACGCGATACCCGTACAATTAGACGCACACTTGACCCTAGTTGACCAGTGTCATACCTAGTGTAGCTTGAGTTCTGTGTATTTATAATTGTGTGTTAGTGTAATGTCTGATACAATATTGTATTATATGATGTCTATAGGATTGTTGGATTGTTCAGACAAGACGTCGGAAATCAGGTTACTGGTATTGCCAGTAGCAGGACCCCAGGCGAGTATATTCTCTGACAGTTTTCATTATGTTGATTATCTCTATGATTCTAGTTGTATAGCGTATATGATTCTGACACTGTTGTTTACACGAGTTGGCATCATCGAGACCTGTCACGAAGAGTCGTGATTTGGAATCCATCGTGCTAGTTGAGGAAATGGGGAAATATTAGTAGCTTATGTGATCATATCCAACTTTACATGAATCATAGCTCACCCATACCTCACGTCGGTGCAGCCTTACCATTACATGCCTTATAGCCTATTGTGTATGATTAGCCTGACTATTACTTGCATCATAGCTATCCGGATGGTTAGCCTGAACTTACATGAATCATAGCTAGTCATACATAGCAAGCCTGATCAGTCCCAAGCTGATCACATGATATGCTGATGTTTCACACACTTAGTTAGATATTCTTGACATGTATCTCTAGTATATTGATCTAGCATTCCCTATGTTCTAGTCATGGTTCTAGCATTCACTTATATATACCAGTTCATTGTTCTAGCGTGTACTTGTATTCTTGTTTATTGCTAGTTGTACCATTGATATGATATATGTGCTCCAGTATTTCTATTTCTAGTATTTCAGACTCACAAGTATGTCTTATTTCTAGTATATGTATATCCATCTTGTATTTTTTTATACTGTATTATAGTTTTTGTCAATATACATGGAACTGCTTTTAGTGCTTTTGTACTTCGTTCCAATCCTGACTGGATATTTTTTCCAAACTATGACTTAGAGGACTTATTTCCAGCATACTTGGATACTGGATGTTATTGATTACAGGTTAGACTATTTATTGTTGTATAGACTTAAGATACATGACCGGCAGCGCCATCCCCGCCAGAAAAGATACTATGACTTAGAGGACTTATTTCCAGCATACTTATGAACACTGATTTCCGCCAGCTTAAGTCATGTATCTTTTCTGGCAAGGATGAGCCCACTAAAGTTCATAAGTGGCTCACAAATACTCAATACCAGTTGGAAGCAGCTGAGCTTCCGATGGAGCATTGGATGATTGCCCTCAGGATATAGTTGACAAAAAATGCACATCATTGGGGGCTATCTAAGGAGAGATGGCTCGGACCGGACTGAGTCACTTGGCAGGAGTTCTCTAGACTCTTCTAGGAGATGTATATTTCAGCCATTGCCAGAGCGGAGGTTAAGGATAATTTTAACTGCCTCATTCAAGGCAACATGATGGTAGAAGAGTGCAATACAGAGTTCATCCGTTTGAGTCACTTCTCCCCTACTCTGATTCTGACAGAAGAGAAAAAGGCGAAGAAGTTCTTCGACAGACTTAGCTTTGAGCTACAGAGATTGATCGGATCCATTGCACCTACTTCATACACGGATGTCCTTGCAGCATGACACATGGAGCGCATTACCAGGAGTGAGTACAGCCTGAAACGATCGTTCACATCAGCACCAGCCGGAGCACCACACGGGGAGTCTGTAAAGCGACCCCAGAGGAATTCACTACAAAGAGCAGCATCAAGAGCCCCATCCCTTTCTACTTGTCACTACTGTGGCAAGGTAGGCCATATTGAGAGGGAGTGCAGACGCAAGTTGGGACTATGCTTGATTTACGGATCCAACCAACATCCAGCCAAGTTGGGACTAGCTGTTTAGACTTTTCTCATCCTTGCCAGAAAAGATACATGACTTAAGATGGCGCATGCCAATAAAGTACTGAAAATAAACATCCAAGGGTCGCCAAACCGTCTATGTGAATGCACTTTGAGAACAACTTTCCAACAAGTGGGCTATCTGGCTAAAATAGGATTGGCATGATTCTTTCGGAGAATCAGGAGCCTACAAAGCATGTCATCTTTTGAACACCAGAGGCCGCCTGATAATATATAGGGGTCATCATGACCGCGCATCTCCGACGGAGCGTACGGGTTACACAAAAAAAGTGCAAATGAGCCTAAATGCCTTACTTGTTGTTCTTTCCACCCCATGCTCTAATCATGTCACATCCATGACATGATATCTCTAAATAACTGCCAGGTCTTCAAGCATGCAAGTTTCTATCGACAGTTATTCCCTATCGCACGTTCCATACGTACAGGAGGCCAGCCTGTCACGCAAGTCCGTGTCCTACATGAGACTCACACTCGTGTAACAGATGTGTCATGGCCAATGAACCTAATGATGCCTGAGGATAATGGGGTGGTCTAATAAACTAGGTCAACATGCATATATATATAAATAAAAATATAATACGAAGCCACCGTCATTGCACCCAAGTCATTCTTGGACGTGCAGTTTATATAGCAGTTTAAAATATATGAACTAAATGGACAGAAATAAAATGCATGCATCATATAGAATGTAAATTACAGTATAATGGCAAGGTATACTTGCCTGGCAAGGAAGTTGCGTAGTACCAATAACCTGCTCCTGAAGTCTCGCAGAACAATCCAATGGTCCTATATAAATATAATATAATATAATACAGCATCAACCATTACACTAGCATATACATAACCATAATTACACTGACTCAGAGGGTACGCTAGGGGTGATACTGGTCATCTAGCAGGGTCAAGCGTGCGTCTAACTGCACGGGGGTCATGTCTTTGTTTGATGTGCATAATCAGACAGTCAATCACTAACATGTCTAAGCCAGTATGTCAATGTACACTAGGCGGTCAACTCACAATTTCTCAGGGTCATATGGTTAATGTAAATACGGGATGTCTGTAATTATACTAGGGTCATGTAGTATGTATACATTAGTCATAACTATTACTAGCATATAATTACTTATATAATATATCCATATATATATATATATATATATATATATATATATATATATATATATATATATATATATATTAATTTAATTATAATATACGTACGTATATGCATACAAGTTATTGGGTTTGCCGATACGGTCTGAAATCAGCCAAATATCACTAAGTATGCTAACCCAAATGTTATTCACTCAATCACACATAGAATGAAAGAAGAGAGACAGGTTCGAACCTGTGCACGTGCACGAGATCGAAGATGACGATGAGGACGATGACGACGATGTTGACAATGACGACGATGATGGAGGTGATGATGGTGATGATGATGAGGGGGATGATGATGATGATGATGAACGGGATAATGATGATGGTGATGATGAACAGGGATGGCCGAAGGAGAGCTCAGGCGAGGAGAGGTGGTGGTGCTCTGCGGTCAGGGGAGAACTCAGGCGGGTCGAGGGACTGCGGTCAGGCGGAGATGAAGTCGTGGGGAGAACAGGGACAAAACTAGAGGCTGCTGTAGTTGTTCCGGCGGTGGATGGACGGAGGAAGACTCCGTGGGAGGTCATGGTGGTCGTGTTAATGGTAGCGGTGACTGCCGTGGTTCAGGCGGAGGTCAGCGGTGTTCAGCGAGGTCGAGTTGGGGATGAGGGTAGTTCGGCTAATCGGGAGGGTGAAGGAAGTCAGGGGTCATGCAGGTGGTGGCGAGTGGCAAAGATCTCAGGCGGTCAGGGAAAGGTAGCAGCGGGGATGGCGCTGCCGTTGGTGGGAAGGCGATGGTGATAATGGTAGTGTTGGTGGCGTTAATGGCGGTGGTGTTAATGGTGGAGAGGAGATGGTACAGGCGATCGACGGGAAGGAGGTGGCCACGGTTGGGAAGTCGGGAAGGAGACGGTGGATGGGTGGTGGACACGGCTGCTCCGGTGGTAGATGAGGCTTGGGGGAGATGATGAATAGTAGAGGGGGTTGGGATTCGGCTAGGTTAGGTTCTTTGTGATGGGGATAAAAAAAGTAGGGAAAAATTATATTTATATGTGAAGGAGGGTTGGGCATTGACCTAGGTAGTTGGGCCTGGTCAACATCCTCCTTGGGATGGGCTTGGCTTCTTTATGTAGATGTTTGGAGGGCTAGGAATGCATGGTTTCAAAATGGAGGGCCAAGATTTAAGGAGAGTTGATGTTGAGTGTTACACACTCCAAATTTATGGAGAAAAATCACATGACCAATTAATGAAGGAAAATGGGGTTTCTATATGTGTTTGGTCCAATGGGGTATGGACACCTCAATGCACTTTTGCATAAAAGTCCCTAACAATTAAAAATTACACAAAGTTGGATTTTGGATTAATTTAATTAAAATTAATATGGTTGGTGTTCTAAAATTAATTGGAAGTACATAGGGGTAAAATTAGGTGGAACACAAGTGTCATGGACATAGAAGACTCAGAATATAATATTTTTGTTATTTGGGTAGCACAAAATGGGTTAAGATCGTGTCTCCAATTTTGATTAGAACTCACAAAGATACAAGATTGGATTTATATAGAATTAAATATAATTATTTGTGATGAATATTGTGCGACTAAAATGAAGCACAAATGGACGTAGTTATGAGTTACACAAGAATCAGAATAGAAGACGGGCACGTCTAGGACAAAGGTATAAAATTTGTAGGAAGGCAATGACTGTGAAATTTATAGGAAGGCAATGGCTATTGTAATGCTCCAATTATCGAAGCAACGGTAAGGTGCACTAAGTGATATAAATATTGTAAAATCATCTAAAATACAATATTCTATTTCTAATTGGATTCAAACTAACCCTAGTCTCTCTGTCTAAGCTAAGTAGGCCTAAATTTGGTTGAAGGGATTTACAATCTACCCAACTTAAAATAATTTTGTCCTCAAAATTAAAAATAAGGCATAATTTTTTAAATCTTTCACATTCGTACATAAGGCAAGTCAATCGCAATCTCTTCCAAAAGTTTAAAATCTATTCAAATCCATCGTAATTACTTTCAAAATTAAGATAACCTCTGTTTAATCAAAATTTAACCAATCGTAATCTATTCTCGATTTTTAAATAATCAACATCCAAATCTAATTCAAATATATATGACATCCCACATCAAAATTTATATCGCAATCTCCAACTATCATAATCTTTCTCTAGAAAACAATTCTAATCAAATATTATTCCTATTTTTAACTTATGAATTTCATACTCTTCAAATTTATATTGCGACTCTAGATTGCCGGCCTCGATGGGTTATATTTAGACATCCTGGACATCCGAAGTTTGAGTTTCTTCGGGGAGCTAAAGAGCAAGGTGTTCAGCCTACACTTAAGGTACTCTCTACAAAAGGGGAGTACGAGTACCCAAAGGTTGTATCTTAGTTTGTGGATCTATTTTTCGATGATCTTCCAGGCTTACCACCTGATCGGAAAATAGAATTCACAATAGACTTGACTCCACGAGTGGAGCCTATAACTTCATCAGTGTACCGGCTAGCACCTAAGGAGTTGGCAAAATTGAAGGAGAAAGTTGATGATCTTTTGGGGAAGGGTTTTACTCGGCCCAGTGTTTTACCATGGGGAGCACCCATACTATTTGTGTCAAAAAATAATGGGATGGTACGCCTATGTATTGACTACAGGGCATTGAACGCTGTAACCATCAAGAACCAATATCCCTTGCTATGCATTGATGATCTATTCGATCAGTTGAGTGGAGCTAGTGTATTATCAAAGATCGATCTTAGATCCGGATATCATCAGATTAGAGTGCGGAAAGAGGATATACCGAAGACAACCTTCAGGACCAAGTATGGACAATATGAGTTCTTAGTTATGTCGTTTGGTTTAACCAACGTGCCAACTGTGTTCATGAGTTTGATGAACAATATTTTTTATCAGTACTTGGACAAGTCCATGGTTGTGATTATTGATGACATCTTGATATATTTTAAGAGCCACGAAGAGCACGAGGAGCATCTCAGAATCATGCTAGAGATTCTAAGATAGGAGAAGCTGTACGCCAAACTCAGTAAATATAAGTTTTGTCTGGATGGGGTGCATTTCTCGGGACATATTATCTCAAGAGAAGGACTTTCAGTTGATCCGAAGAAGGTTACTACAATAGAAACTTGGCTCACACCTACATCAGTTTCGAAAGTAAGAAGTTTTATCGGACTTGCTGGATACTATCGGAGGTTCGTAGAGAATTTCTCAAGGATTGTGGAGCCTATGACGCGGTTGATGCATAAGGACCAGGAGTTTGCATGGACGAAAGATTGTCATAAGGCCTTTGAGGAGTTGAAGAGACGATTGACGATAACACCGTTCTTGATTCTTCCTTCTGGATCGGAAGGATTCGTTGTTTATAGTGATGCGTCAGGCAGTGGACTAGGATGTGTTTTGATGCAACATGGAAAAGTTATTGCTTATGCATCAAGACAGCTGAAGGTTCATGAGAAGAACTACCCGACGCACAATCTTGAGCTAGCTGTTGTAATATTTGTATTAAAGATATGGAGGCACTATCTTTAGGGAGAGAAGGTGAAAATCTTCACTGATCACAAGAGTCTGAAGTATGTATATACTCAGAAAGAGATCAATATGAGACAGAGACATTGGTTAGAGTTGATGGCCAATTTTGATATAGATTTATAGTACCATCCGGGCAAGACGAATATCATAGCAGACACTCAGCAGGAAGCCCACGGCTTATTTCTTAACGATGCAGCCCCAGCTATTAGAGGATCTACATGATCTCAAAATAGAGGTTATTTTGCCAAGGCAGAGTGGGCTATTGGCGAATCTTGAAGTTAAGTCATCCCTAATGGAGAGGCTTAAGGCGATATTACCCATAGATGCTAGGTTCCGAAGACTTAAAGAGAAGACGGAAGCCGGCATGCAGACGGGACTTCGAATCCATAAGGACGGGACGTTAAGATGCAAAAATCGCCTATATGCTCCGAATTGGGAGTTGAGATATGAGTTGATGTCTGAAGCACATAGCTCCATATACTCTATTCATCCGGAAGGTATGTAGATGTACCGAGATTTGAGACAGTACTATTGGTGGCATGGGATGAAGAGAGAGATTGCACGAGTTATGGCAAAATATTTGGTCTATCAGCAAGTTAAGTGTCACGCCCCAGTCCCAAAATACGTAGGACTAGGAATACGTAACACGTCCAGCCGTATGTATATGAACCCCAATATATGGAGATCATATACACATGTACGTTGTATATGAATATGCAATCCACCAGTGGTAATATACTGTCACAATAAGTCATATAGAGTCTATATCTCATCCACAACACAAATAATCAGTAGGAATAAAGAGCTGAGTAATAACTAAATATTACGGATAAGTATCAAGTCTGATAGTCCGGTAGAAACAAATCCACTACAAACGACTATACTGAAGTAGAATAAAATCTCTAAATAGTGGAAATAATCACAGCTATTCTGAGGGTAAGACCTCTTCAGTCTGGTAAGTACAGTTAGGTCCAGGTCCGTACTCCTGTGGGTACTCCTGCTCGTCCATATCTGGAAAGGGACCAGGTCCTCAGAGGGACGTAACAAGATTACATAATAACATGCCAATAAGTACTGAAATATAAACATCCACTGGATCGCCTAACCGTCTAAGTGAAATACAACTTGAGCCACTTTGGGCGTATGAAAAGTGTAGGCTAGACATATACTAACGTAATTCACCAATTGTGACAACTGGCTAGTATATGCCACATATGTCCCCAGTACAAGGGCGCATGTATACAATAACCGTCGAGTGTGGAATCTTCATAAAGGAAGTGGGTATCCCATACGCCTGCTAGTAGTCCTCCCCGCCCAATGCTCTAGGCATGTCACATCCATGACACGAGCTGGTTCATAGCCTATCCTTAGTACCCTAGCCCAATCCTACAACCAAACAAGGATAAGGATTGGACCACCGTACTACAATAGACTATGTCCATGGACCTATAATAACTGCAGAGTCTTCTAGCACACAAAGTTTCTATCAGCAGTTATCCCTAACGCACGGCTCATACGTACAGGAGGCCAACCCGGTACGTAGTCCAGAATCTATATGAGACTCATAATTCGTGTAACAAATGTGTCACGGCCAATGAACCTACTGATGCTACATGATACCGGGGTAGTCTCCTCTGGACTCTTAATGCCTTTGTATGGCTTCGAACCCATCTGTATAAAATCTTTTACTGAACCAACTTTAGCTCGAGGTACTGGAGCTAGTGTTTGAGCTGGCACATTAGTCCTTGCAGCCATCCTTTCAAGTGTTGCTAGGAACTCTTGTCTCTGTTCTGCTGCTTGCTGCCTCTGTTCCTGTATCATCATCTGGAAGAATTGGAACAGTTGTGTCTGGCCATCCTGTGGTATTGATGACACTGGAAGGTTCCTATTAGGTGGAACGGGAAGATCAGATGGAACTGGATTATGAATCTGTCCATCTGGTCCTGAAAGTCTAGGAGTTGTTGAGGTCTCTCCTTGAGTCTGACCATTGACTCTAGGAGTTGTGTCACCCTCTGTGACAGTACATCCTTTCTGTATATCCATCCCTCTGCAGGTGATGTACACAACGTATTTTAGAAGAAGTACAGGAATCAAACAGGATGTAAGTATATAAAATATGCTGAGGAATGTTCCGTGTATTTTACAGTAAAAAACCCCCAAACATACATGAAGTCCTTCCTGCATAAAACAGAACTTCAAGGTAGTTGGCGTAAGACAGGTTGATAAGCTTCCTACGTAAAGCAGAGCTTCAGGATAATTTGGCGTAAAGTAGAGATTCAGAGTGGTCCGTGTAAGGTAGAGGAGCGTAAAGTAGAGCTGTCATGTAAAACAGGGATTCAAAACTGTCGACGTAAAAAGTCTGTACGTAAAATATCTTATGCGTGTTTAAATCTGCTTAAGAAGTTCTGTGCGTAAAACTCTGTGTGCGTAAATTTTAGTAAAAGGTCTGCGTGTAAGGTCTACGTAAAATCTGCCTATGCGTAGCATATGTTGCAGCTTAAAGTCTGCCTTCATAAGATTTCGTAAAGGTTTCCTGCATAAAAAGTCTCCTGCGTAAAATCTGAAATAGGTTTTGCATCATAAAGTCTGTACGGGGAACTTGATGAATTTGTCAGACAAATCAGTGATCCTGATAGCTGACAAAGGTACCACATGATAATTGAGAGGACGGCTGTGATGATGATTTTACACAGAGACCCAGGTTATCGTTTAGTAACATATGTGATACAAGTCATTTTTACGCATTCAAAGGAAGATAATGGAGTCTTCTGAATATGCTGCCTAAAAAATAAGTTTTATGCTCAAGACTGAGATGAGTTTTTACGCTCAAGACAGAACAAAATCAGATGCCACATCAAAAGTTGTTTCTTGCACAGAGCTCTAGGCATATCTCTGCATTTAATGCAAGAGATTCGGTCATGACTGAGAAGCTAAGGCTGTGCCAAATACGCTTATCTCACCATCCTTATATTTTAAGCCTAATCAGCTACTCTACGCTGGTTATCTATAATCAAGCTTACGCTGGGGTAGTTTCCTACATGGCTTGCATGACGTCATATAGATTGAGAAGACTAAGGAAACATAGTTTAGCAATTGTCATAACTGTAGCGTAAAGTAGCAATCTTTTGTATAGTTTGGCTTTTACGCCAACAAATTGGTTACTCTACATAAAATAGAGGTCCCTGATCTTAGCGTAAAGGGTTCCTGGAATAAAACTTAAGAAAGAATGAGGTTTTAGTCAAGTGTGGATGAGATCCTTATACTCTATTCCTATACGCAGGCTTGTTCGGTACAGTTACGTAACCGAGACAATATATTCTCGACCTGCATGGGCCACCACTAAAAATATGTCACGCCCCAGTCCCAAAATACGTAGGACTAGAAATATGTAACACGTCCAGCCGTATGTATATGAACCCCAATATATGGAAATTATATACACACGTACGCTGTATATGAATATGCAATCCACCAGTGGTAATATACTGTCACAACAAGTCATACAGAGTCTACATCACAAATAATCAGTAGGAATAAAGAGCTGAGTAATAACTGAATATCACGGATAAGTATCAAGTCTGATAGTCCGGTGGGAACAAATCCACTACAAACGACTATACAGAAGTAGAACAAAATCTCTAAACAGTAAAAATAATCACAGCTATTCTGAGGGTAAGACCTCTTCAATCTGGTAAGTACAGTCAGGTCCAGGTCCGTACTCCTGTGGGTACTCCTGTTCGTCCATATCTGGAAAGGGACCATGTCCTCAGAGGGACGTAACAAGATACATAATAACATGCCAATAAGTACTAAAATATAAACATCCACTGGGTTATCTAACCGTCTAAGTAAAATACAACTTGAGTCACTTTGTGAGTATGGAAAGTGTAGGCTAGACATATGCTGACGTAATTCACCAATTGTGACAACTGGCTAGTATATGCCACATATGCCCCCAGTACAAGGGTGCATGTATACAATAACCGTCGAGTGTAGAATCTGCATAGAGGAAGTGGGTGTCCCATACGCCTGCTAGTAGTCCTCCCCGCCCAATGCTCTAGGCATGTCACATCCATGACACGAGCTGGTTCATAGCCTATCCTTAGTACCCTAGCCCAATCCTACAACCAAACAAGGACAAGGATTGGACCACCGTACTACAATAGACTATGTCTATGGACCTATAATAACTGCAGAGTCTTCTAGCATACAAAGTATCTATCAGCAGTTATCCCTAACGCACGGCTCATACGTACAGGAGGCCAACCCGGTACGTAGTCCGGAATCTATATGAGACTCATAATTCGTGTAACAACTGTGTCACGGCCAATGAACCTACTGATGCTACATGATACTGGGGTGGTCTCATGAAATAGGTACAAAATCTACTTAAATAACATCTATATAAGCAGAAATAAATATGCATGCATCAGTTGGAATGTAAATAATCAGTACAATGGCAAGGTATACTTGCCGAGCAAAAGTCCTGTACAGTGCACGTCCAACAGTGTTAAGTTGTAGTAAGAAGAAGTGGGTTAGGGTTTGAGAGTGTTGTGATATATATAGGGTCAAGAGGCGGTGGGGGTCACTTAATGGTTAAGAAACTACTTTTGCTGCTGTTTCTCTTTTATTGGTTTAGGTTTCGACTGAGGGTTGTTTATTAATAACAGGTAAAGAGGTGGTGAGTTGTTGCTGATATTTTCCCCATACGTGGGGAGGAAAAAATTAAGCGGTGAAGTTTTGTTTTACGCGCGGAGCAGCATTTAGGCGGTGGTGCAGTTTACGCTTGGGTTTGTTATACGCGTAGAGAGAGGAACTAGGCGGGTGGTGTTCTTTACGCGCAGATGAAGTAAGAAGCGGTGGAAAGTGTTTACGCGCGGAATTGCTTTACGCGCGGAGAAGAAAATAACAAAATTGGTTTGCTACTGCTACTGTTGATATTTTCTACGCGGGTTTTGGGTGCAAGCGGGTAGTGGGTTTAGGAGTTTCGATTTTGATATCCAATAACCAATAGGAAATATATATACATATATATATTCACAGGAAATTTTAAGAATTATATTGGTGCATACAGTTGAGCTAGCAACTGTCCAAAGAGTCTCCTACATGGAATAAATTAGAAAAATTTATAATGGCCCCATAAATCCTCTAAATGTACAACATCTCAAATAAAGATTTAAATAAAATATATTTTCTCTATTTAGCTCATAACTACTATAAATAAATTAAATAATAGAGAAATACGATTTTCAGGATTAGGGATCTTATATTAAGGCCGAGCATCAGAGAACCGCTGGTATGTTACAATCGCTTCCCATACCCGAATGGAAGTGGAAATATATCACGATGGATTTTGTTATAGGATTTTCAAGAAGCCTCAGTGGAAAGGATGCAGTCTGGGTTATTGTGGATCGACTCACTAAATTGGCATTTTTTTGTCGTTCAGAGTTGGACAGTCCACAACGATTCTAAACGACATGTATATACGACATATCGTAAGGTTACATAGAGTACCGGTTAGTATTGTGTATGATCGTGACTCAAGATTCACATCCCATTTTTAGCAAAGCATGCAAGAGAGTCTGGGCACCCGACTCAAGTTCAGTATTGCTTACCATCCACAGATAGACGGTCAGTCAGAGCGTACGATTCAGATCTTGGAGGATATGCTGAGGTCGTGTATATTAGACTTCGGAGGGTCTTGGGAAGACCATTTGCACTTGGTGGAGTTCTCTTACAATAACATCTACCAGGCGAGCATCCAGATGGCACCTTTCGAGGCATTGTACAGCAGGAAGTGCAGCTTACCGATATGTTAGAGTGACATTACCGAGCGTCAAATACTCGGTCCGGAGTTAGTGATACATATAGTTGAAAAGGTGAAGAAAATTCAGAGTCATCTTCGTACAGCTCAGAACAGAGAAAAGCATTGGAAAGACACACACCACCGACCTTTGGAGTTCAAGGAAGGAGAATATATTTTCTTGAGGATCTCACCTACTCGATATACTATTCTGCTCTAGGAGCAGAGGCAAGCTGAGCCCGAGGTACATTGGGTCGTTTGATATTTTGGATCGTATTGGTGAGGTGGCGTATCATCTTGCATTACCCCATATCTTGAGGGAATATATAATGTATTCATGTCTCACAGCTGAGGAGGTACGTGACTGACCCAAGTTGCATAGTCGATCATTCTGAGATTTCAGTGGGACCTAGCTTGAGGTATGAATAACAACTAGTTGGAATACTTGACATTAGTGAGAAGATATTACGGGGACAGAGAATTAGATTGGGCCGGATAGCTTGAAAGCATCACTCCCCCGACGAATCTACTTCGGAACGAGAGGATATCATACGCCAGCGTTATCTTCACCTATTCAAAGATACAGGTATAACCTAAGAAGTACCTATAGGTTACCATAATTATTTTTAAATTTCTTAGTAGTTAATTCTTAATTGCGAGGACACAATTCTTTTAAGGTGGGTAGATTATAAACAACCTAATTTTTAGAATTTAATTTAAAATTTTATTAATTATTATTGTAGTAAATTTTTTATTATTTTTAGTTAATTATAATAAATGTACGTTCATGAATTTATATTTTTGTGTAATAAATTAATTATTAAAATAGTTTAAAAATTATATTTTAGGTGTATAAATAATAATAGAATATTGTGTAATTTTTTTAAAATTTATTGGGGTCTAAAATTTTTTTTTTTAGCTAATTGAATTATTTTAAAATAAACTAACTCAAACCAACCCAAACCAACCCAAAATAAACCAAATCGAACCAAGTAACCTCAACCCAAACAAAACTGAACCAGGATCCTACCCAAACCCGAACCTGCAGACCCGTACCCGGCCCGAGACCCATACCCGACCCTTCATCTATAGTAAACCACAAATAACCCCCGCACCCGTTCCTTTCCTCTCCCCCAAACGGACCACCGACCGACCACTTCCCCTTCCCGTAACCGCCCACTCTCCACCCTATAAAACCCACAGCATAGCCGACCCTCACCACCAAGAACCCCTCTCTCATTTTCGACCATCGATACCGCCAGACCACCGCGCGCCACCGCCGCGAAGACAGGCCGCCCAATATCCCGAGCACAGCAGTAATGAGGTACTCTACTTTTCACCCTCGTATATTCCAGCACAAAAATCTAAATGTCGATCTGTCGAACCCGATGCAAAGACCACATGACCCTCTTGAACACTGTCTAATTAGTTCAGGGTATCGTGTCCTGTGTCGGTCGTAATTCGCGACACAAAACAGGAAAAAATGATCCAAATTATAGTTTAGAAAACTGCCACAAACACCATGTTCATGGCTATTTTTCTTCCAACCTAATTAATTTTTTTAAATTCTACTTGAACAGTAATTTAGACAACATAACCAAGATTTAATCCCTTTAATTAGTTTATTTTAATTTGTTGTATGATGTATTTTATTCGCGGTTGAAATTGACAAAAACTTGATTTTCTAAAACCAAAATTTTCTGAAACAGTGTGTGTCCCACTAAACGAGACAACTTTTTCATGTGAGAATTATACCAAAAGGCGTGTATCATCAACAGGATGTGTAGAATTTTGTGAAAGTTGATTTGGATGTGCGTGCACACCAAAATCAACGCGTATCCGTCGAAAAGTCCCGTACCATTCCGTTTTGACACTCGTTATAATTTTGTATGTGCTTGTCATTTCTTAACGAAACTTATGCCATCGGATTCGCAGCATTACGCTGGACCTATGACCCAAGTTTGGTTCAATTCTGAGAACGTTGGCGAAACACCATTTCGTAGGCCCCACGGTTCCACTTGACAGGCGATTTCATGCATCAAAATCCAGTTATGGATGTTCCGTTGGGTTTATATCATCATTCTGGACTCGTAAACACTAAGTTTCATAAATTTTGAAAATTTTGTCTTTGGCACATTTTTCGGTGCAAAGTGGACCATATGTGGATCCCGCTTTGACCAAAAACTTTTAATTCTGCCCCTGTGTCCAAATTAGACTTTTGGGTAGTCAATCCTAGCTATTTCATGTATTCTGAGAGCGATAATAATGTTTGTTTCAGCATCCAGAGACGTACCTGGAGATTTTACTTTTACATGAGCAACTAAAGGTGTTCAGAACCCAGGCAAGTCATGTACCTTGCCAACTTGCAGTAGATCCTGTGACATTATTGGTTGAGTTATTTCTATATATATTTCTAATATACCTGTTCAACCTAGGACCTTGAGACGTTGCTTAACGTCCGAACAAGATTCGGGTGTCGATGCCGTACGTGGAGTCTTGTAACGTCATTTAGAGAGTTGATAACACGATCCAATATTTTTGCGTGCTTGCTTTATCAAGTACGTCATACCATATGACACTTGACACTATTCATGTGATAGAATCTTTTCTGAGTTATTCATGGTAATTTTGTATAGGCTTACAAGATTCGTGACATAAGATTTGCATATACATAGATATCAGTATGACTCGATGTACTAGCTAGAGGTCATGATCTTGTGTGTTATGGACATGAGATATCGTGGACATGAGACGTGTGATTACATTGGGTGGGGAGAGATACACAGGCTACAGGATGATTACATACATATATATTTTACTATTGCGGTTGTCACGCCCCATTTCCAAAGTACACGGGACCAGGCCACATGGCAATGGCCGGCTAATACGACTTCAAGGGATTTCTCAATTTAATAGACCCGACGAAGCGTACTACGCTGTCCTAAAATACTATCAAGTCCAATATGCTATCATACAGCAGGTAAATGTTTAATCTCATCTACAGAATACCATATAATAAAGACTGAAGCAAGTGCAGGTAATTAAAATACAAGAGTCTGAATATCCATAATATATCTGAAATAGTCTGAATGGGAACGAACCTACTAAAATACAGCAATAAAATAAAAGTACGGAAAGAAGTAAGATAACTAGACTAGAGTATCAACTAGATAGATAAGAATGCTCTAGTCTGAAATAGCAGTGTACCCGAAATCACGGGAACTCCTCTAGAAATGCCTCAAAGTCCTCAGCCACGAATCTGGTCTCTACTCCTGCTCCGTAGATGGTCGGGTACAAGTGCTCATCCGGATCTGGAAAGGAACCAGGTCCTCAGAGAGACGTAATAAGATATAAAAATACATACCATAAATTAAATACTGTGTAAACTCGAGGGTGATCTAACCAGCTAAGTGAAATACACTTGAAGACAACCTTGGTACGTATGGTTAGGTAAAAGGTATAAAGCGTAGCGTCAAGCCAGAGGCTAAGTATCTGGCATTAGCTGTAAACTGGATGCAAGAAGTATATGTTAACTACATCACCGATCATGATAGCGCGCAGCTAGTAACCTTTGCCGGATGTATCGACAAGCATATGCGCCCATAACCGGGTAGTACATAACCCATAACTGGGTAACACATAGCCCATAACCGGGTAACACTGAGGCTCACGACCATATAGTTTACTCTGAAACTACGGTAGCCAAATGTCTGTCTCATACGCCTACTAATTGTCTTCACCGTCCAATGCCAATGTATAGTACATTTCCTAACGTGGACATCTCGTATTATAATGCAAGTCACTAAAAAAATATACAACTATGCTAAATACCATCACACGTGCTGCTCACACCGATGGCCAGTCAAGTATGAAGCTCGCGTCCCTACATGAACTCACTCTGTGACATGCGACGATACGTGTCAAGGCCTGGGAAGTCATAATGATAACTCCTCAACTTCAGGTTTGTCCACTAGACACTAGGTCAAATATAAGTCCTAACGTCAACACCTTTGTTGACTGCACCCGAGTCATTCTCGGACACGCACAGTTATATAATATAAAAACAATAAAATATACAACTAATAATAACTGAATTTAAATAGTACAATAAGGCAAGGTATACTTTCCTGGAACTCTGATATGAACAAGTAAGGATCCGGAACCCGCAGCCAAGGTAGAATCGTCTTGGGTGCCTATGAATATATAACAATAAATATCAATCACTATATTACACTATGCTAATCATGCATAAGAGTACAACATACACAGCGTCATGAGTCACACAGAGTCTAAACCAAATAAACGTTCTAACTAAGTAGGTTGGCCAAGGTTGACTAGTCAAGGATCAAGAAAGTAGGTGTACACTTAGTCTACTAGTCCTACAACATTTACAAGTCATCTAAAGGTATAATTTCTCATATGTCATAATTGTGGTCACAACTAGAATTCGTGTAGGTGCTAAGTTGCACCTCTAACACATAGGTTGCTAGTATTCTCTCTCTAGGTCTCCGTGTACAAGTATATACAATATCCTCAAATATTGTGCACAATAAGTCAACTAGATACTATGCTACCAATACATTTTTATAACTTCAAATATCGTGTAACGCTAAACACGTGTCCTAGCTAATAGGTTAGGGTGCACATTTGATAATTTAGCCTAAGCACCTAGGGACTACACAAATTGTGTCATACTAACAACCTAATTCCATGAAGTATTTAATAACACTAACTACTATTCCAACACATGCATATGCATACTAGATAATAGGGTTCACTAACAATATTGGTTCATGCAACAAAACAACAAGAAGGAGGAGGAGTGAACATGCGAACCTAGGGTTAGCTCTTAAACAGGGAGGGGTGCTTGGCCCACGGCTCGAGGGTGGCCGATCTCCGGCGGGTGGAGGTGCTCCGGCGGACTGCACAGTAGTAGCAGCAGTAACAATGACAACAGCAGTGGGGTGGTGGTGACGAGGTGACGGTGGTGGCGGGATGGCTGTGGTCGGGGTAATGGTGAGGCTGATAGCGGCGGTGGCTGTGGTGGTTGGAGGTGATGATGGCTACCGTGGTGGCGGGATAGTCGTAGAGAGGGAGGAGGAAGGTGGTGGCGGTCGTGGTGACTGTGGAGGAGGTGGTGGCTGTCGTGGTGACTGTGGTGGCGGGATGATGGTGGAATGATGGTGATGGTTGGGGTATTTGGTCGGGGTGATGATGGCTATGGTGGCGCTGTCATGGAGGAGGAGGTGGTAGCGGTTAGTTGTGGTGGCATGATGATGATGATGATGGTGGAGATGGTGATGGAGAAGGTGTCGTTGGCTGGAGAAGGAGAATGGGGAGGAAGGTGGAGGGTGTTGTGGTGGTCAGGATGGCTGTCGAGGGTGGCGGTGTTGGCGATGGTGGTGGTCGGAGAGGACGGTGGTCGTGGGGATGATGGTGGAAGATGGGAGGAGGTCGGCAGGAGGAAGAAGAATGACGAGGAGTTCGGTTTTTAGGGTTTTGGTTAGGTGTTGGCTAAAATTTTGGAGAGAGGGAGAATGTATTTATGTAGAAGAGAGAGTGAAGGAGGGCATGGGGATTAGGGCAGGCCACAAGGCTTTTTCTAGGGATGAGAGAAGATTTCTCATGAAGAAATCGGTGGCTAGGATGGGCTAAATTTTGAATGGAGGGTGTGGATGAGGTAGTTGAAAAAGTGGGGTCTTGTACACACAAAATGGGGGAGGAAAATATTATATGACCGGTCAAAGAATGGAGGGTGGGTTTCTTAATGGTTTTGCTCCAATGGGCGGTGGACACCTAATTGCTTATTTGCACAAAAGCCCCTAAAAATTTAAAAATTGCACAAACAAGGAAAATTGGAATTGGATGAGGAAAAATACCAAGTTTGGTATGATGTAGTGGACTAAAATGGTGTGTGGTTTTTAGTATGAACCTTGAGGGTGTAAGTGGGGGTTTGGGTTGGTGTTGGGTCTAGTTTTGGGTTAGGTTGAGTTATTGCACCAATTTAATTAAAATTAGTGTTAATGATGTTCTTTAATTAATTGGAAGTGCATAGGATTAAAATTGGATGAGACACAAGTGTCATGGACGTAGTAGACTCAGAATAGATTATTATCATAAATTGGGTTGCACAAAATGGGTCGAGGTTGTGTCTCCAATTTTGATTGGAACGAACAAAGATGCAAAGTTGAATTTATTTGGATTTAAAAATAGACATTTATAACGAATATTGTGCAACTAAAATGAAGCACAAGAGAGGATATTTATGAGTTACACAAAGGTCAGAATGGAAGGTCGACACGTCTAGGGCAAGTGTGTAAAATTTGTTTGATGGCAGAAGCTAGAGTAGCACTCCAAACATCGAAGCAACGGTAAGGTACACCAAAGAAATTAAATTAGAAGAGGCAAATTAATAACTCCATTAAATGATTCAAAAATAACCCTAAATGAACCCTAATCCTAGTTTTGGGTCAGGGGGTTTACAGCGGTGCTTTAGTCTCTGTTCCAAAGCTTGGCCCATTACGTGATATTACTGCTACCGGTCTGAGTACTAGTGATGCTCTCATTTGGATATCACATAGCTGGTTACACACTACTAGAATAAGCGGATTTAGCGACGTTTTTTAGCAACGACAAAGAAAACGTTGCTAATTTAGCGACTCCAAATAAAAACGTCGATAAACGTCGCTAATTGGCGACATTTAGCGACGTTTAGCGACTTTTATTCAGTTTTTAAAAGATTAGTCGCTATAAGTTAAATTTAGGTCGCTAAACGTCGCTAACAAATTTATTTAGCGATGTTTAACGACGTATTTAGCGACGTATGTCTTTTGGACATTTAGCGACGTCATTAGCGACGTGTCAAACGTCGCTAAGTTAGCGACGTCATTTGTGACGTCGCTAAAATGACGCTAAATTTGTTTCATTTAGGGCTGCTTTCCCCCATTTCTTTCGATCTCTCCCTCTCCCTCTCCCTCTCCCAAATTCGAAACCCGAGGCGCCCCCTCCTCCCTCCTGGCGACCCCCTTCCGGCCGCGTCCTCTCCCCTCCTTCTCCTTCTCCTCTAGGTAAACCCTCTCTCTCTCTCTCTCTCTCACAGGACACACATGGCACTGACACTGACATGACACACACACGTTACAGACACTGACACAGACACGACACACACACTGATACGACACATGTGACCTAGGGTTAAGCTTAGGGTTTTTGACCTGGGGTTAGGGTTAGGGTTAGGGTTAGGGTTTTTGACCTGGGGTTAGGGTTAGGGTTTTTGACCATCTACTGTATTTTAGTAAGTTGGAAAGTAATTATAGATGGTTTGTGTATTAGTCTAAAATATGTAAGGGTATTATGCAACTATACACACATTTTGATAAAGTTTATATGACTAATACACACATTTTGACTAATACATATGGGTTTGTGTATTAGTCATACAAAACATATTTTCTAAAGTGTATAGTTATGTATCATAATGTGGGTGTGTATTAGTCATATAAACCTTTGTTTGATAAAGTATCTAGTGTATAGTTATGTATCATAATGTGGGTGTGAATGACAATTAGGATTTAACTTCTAGGCAGGAAGGTGAAGGATCTTTAGGTAGTTGTCCAAGCTAAACCTGGGAGCCGTAGCTGTAACTGTAGAGATGAGAGGGTCATGTTGTGTTGAGTTGGATTATTGCAGTATAGATAGGTTGGGTAGAAACTGGACATCCTTAGTGGCAGTATCAATTAGAGTATGGGAGATCAAGTGTTAGTATCAGTTGCTAGCTGATATTAGTAGCATATGTTAGTTATAGTTTATCTGTTATTTTAGTCAGTATATATATACATATATAGATGTTGGTATCAATTGGGAAGATTAGTTAAATAGCGTGTTAGTATATAGGTCTTAGTTGTATCAGTCTTGTGGGTATCAGTTAATGTGGTTGGTCATATATATATTAGTATCAGTTAATTGTAAGTTTTAGTTAATAGTTAGTTTAGTTAGTATTTGATGTAATACAATAGTGCTAAGTATAAGACTAAGCTAAGGTACTAGCTATAGTGGTCTACCCTTACCTCCAATCCTAACTGTCATTCACACCTACAGGTTTATATGACTAATACACACATTTTGACTATCCCACATTTCCCATCTAAAAAGAAAATATGTTTTGTTTAATTTCATAATGAGATTCTATGATGTAATATGGAATTGCAGCTATAAAATAAGATTCCGAATCTAATTTAGCAAGTAATGTTTAGAAGGGCTAGTAACCAAGATGCAATCATGCAACTCAGTTGGAAAACCCATATGTTCTAAATTGATGATGACAAGAATAATGCTAGTGAAAAAGGGAACAGTTATAGTGAAAGCATGCCACGATATGCACAAGAATACTAGCAAGAGATTCAGGTCATCAGTTTCCTTATGTATTTTTCGAGAAAACGATATCCCTTATTACAACTGAAAATACAAAACTGAGATTAAGTCATTAAATATCATCACCAAGCACTAATTATTGAAAGGAAATGTTAAGTATGCATGGAATTGTCTAGAACAATACCAATTGATTGGTTGACACAAATTGTTCAATTTCCAGATTATGAACAGAAAGCAACAGTCAAAGAATATCTAAAAAGTCAATTATAAACCATCATGTCACTATCTCGGTTAGTATATCTCGGTTACAAACCATCAATTACAAACCATCAATTACAAAAGTCAATTACAAACCATCAATTACAAACCATCAAAGTCAATTACAAACCATTATGAACATAAAATAGTAGCGGACGATATTCTCATGATAAATGAATTTTCTTCATATTAAGTTTAAGTGGTATATCTCGGTTAGTATTCAGTCATGTGTAGGTGTAGTTAGTAGAGGAGTGTTAAGGTATTAGTTAGCATAGTGTATATCAGTTAGTATATGTGACCTGTTAAGTGAAGTTCGGATTACTGTAGTATTAGTATTAGTTAATGTCAGTGGTTAGTATTATATATATATATATATATATATATATATATATATATATATATATATATATATATATATATATATATATTAGTATCAGTTGATAATAGTTAAGATATAAGTAGGGTTTTTGACCTGGGGTTGGGGTTAGGGTTAGGGTTAGGGTTTTTTAAAAAGTAGTAACAAAACCAAACCAAGCCTTTAACCTTAATCATGTTAAGGGAAACATGAAAGACCATCACATGCATCCCAAAGTTAAGATAGATAGTTGCGGCAGAGATCAATTTGTGGTTTGAGTTAACGTCGCTAAAATTTACACAATATTTAATATTAGACAATATATTTATATCTGTTATCAATCATATTCTTTGTTTTTATCTATCTTACCAGATGGCACGTCGCTTGAGAGAGACACCTCCTACTGTTAAGGAGGAAGTGATGCCTCCTACTGTTAAGGAGGAAGTTATGCCTCCTACTGTTAAGGAGGAAGTGAATGTTAAAGAGGAAGAGATACCACCTGCTGTATCTCAGACGGGGAGTTCCAGTCACCCAGCACTATACCACCTGCTGTATCTCAGACGGGGAGTTCCAGTCACCCAGCACCTATAGCGATTGTATCTCAGATGGGGAGTTCCAGTCACCCAGCACCTATAGCGGAGATTGATCACATAGACGCTGTTTATGCGTAGTATCTGAGGGACTGGTATATTCCCCAGCGTATTGGATATCCTCGAGATTGATATTGTGATGTTTCATATACTTTTGTTGTGGTTATTGTGTGATTGTGATACTTATATATTATGCATTTTGTGTGACTGTGATACTTATATATTATGCATTTTGTGTGACTGTGATACTTTTATTTTGTGTGTATTGTATGACTATGATATTATATATATATATATATTTGTGTTATTTCGTACGTAAAAAATTTAATGGAGGGTTGCTCCAGGTCTGTCTATAATATTTGTGTGTATTGTGTGACTGTGATACTTTTTATTTATATTAAATAATGTTAATTTACCGGTGTTGAGTGTTCCACCGAAGGGGTCGGCGAACCCAGAGAATTCAACGGAGGGTTGCTCCGGGTCTATTTTTATTTAGAAATTCATAAATTGCAGGAGATTGGTAATTTAAAACTTTTTTTTATTTTTCAATAAAAATTTAGCGAAGTTTAGCGACGTTACTATACGTCGATGAATACGTCGCTAAACGCTAAATACGTCGCTGAATACGTCGCTGCATAATTTGCTAATTAGCGACGTTTAGCGATGGATGAGAACGTCGCTAATTTAGCGACATTGCGTCGCTAAATGTCGCTAATTTTGTGACATATTTAAATCGCTAAAAAATGTCGGTATAGCGACGTTTAGCGACGTTTTTCCTTTCAGCGACGTGCTGAGTTTTGACTTCTGTAAATCGTCGCTAATTACGTCGCTAAATATGTTTAGCGACATTTTTTTGTCATTTAGCGATATTTTTTTACGTCGCTAATTTGACTTTTTCTGGTAGTGACATAGCTTGTCCTGAAGATCTATTTTGATATACTGTATTTTATTTGCTTGAGTTATTCTTATACCTTGCTATGTCCCTTGAGGACCTGGATCCGGATTATGTTCCCAGGTACAGTAGAGGAGGAATACCCTGAGGTTTACGGGACAGGAGCTGATTCTGGAGCAGTACTGGCACCAGAGGACGAGGTTGTGTCCGAGGATTTCTCTCGAGTATTCTGTTACATACTTAGTTATTTCTGCTTCCAGTTATTTCACATCTTGACTCATGGATCTATGTATTGTCTTATTTTATCGGGTTGTTCCCCGAGACACTATTTATTTGAACTTGTTGATAGACTATATTTTTTTTATCTATTATCTTGACTGGTCTATCATATTGACTTATGTTTAATTTTTGTGGATGAGATTAGAATTATACTGAGATATATGGTGTAGACTTGTATTATTATTTATTACAGCTTAAGTGCACTCTAACGGGTCTATTAAATTGGGTTTGTCCATTAGAGTTGTGCTGCTGGCCATTGCCACGTGGCTAGTCCCTCGATATTTTGGGACTGGACGTGACAGGGTCACACCTCAAAGTTTGTATATATAAATGTTTGTACGTTTTACAAAAATAGAGTGGGGCCACTTGTCATACAGTGGTTGTATTAATGTTTTGATACAACCATCTGTATCAAAGTTTTTTCTTGAATTTTATACCGGCTTAGAGTTTAGGACCTCACTTGTCCAATTAGAAAATTTAGACCCTAAATTTTTAATATTTGCTTATTTATTTATTTATTAATTTTTATTATACCCTTTCTCCCATGCTTGACAGTAAAATCTTCTATCATGCCCCAGTCCCAAAATACATAGGACTAGAAACACGTAAGCATGCCAGCCATATGTATATGGCAACTCCAATATATGGATACCATAATACACATGTACGCTGTAATATGAATATAAACTCACATGTGGTATAAATATTGTCACAAGTCACCGACATACTAAATCTCATCCACACAACAAGTCACAAAAATAAAATAACTAAACTAGAATAATGAGTCTGAATAATCCAAAACTAATAGTCGGGTGGAGACAAATCCACTACCAATGGCTATATCAATACTAAAATGGAGGAGAAGGATAATTCTTTAATATAAATAAGATGATGATATAAAGGTATTCAGCGAAGCGATCCGTCGCTAGAAATAATCAAAGATGATCCGAAGGTAAGACCTCCTCGGAAGAGATAAGTAGTAAGTCCTGATCCGTGCTCCTACGAAAAGTCATGAACATCTACACCTGGAAAGGGACCAGGTCCTCAGAGGGACGTACCAAGATACATAGCAGCAAGTCAATTTGACTACAGTAAACATGCATAATATTTGAAAATAAGTACGCTGTACAAGATAATCTATACGAATGCAAATGAGGACAACTTTTTGACGTATGGACAAGGGTAGGCTACTCGATCTAAGCCTCACAACTCACACACCCGTCTAGAACATCATCAGCCGACATACCTCGGGGATAGCGACCCTCGTGACTCCATCAATCAACATACCTTGGGGGTAGCGACCATCGGACATGACTACCATAGTGCGTGCTAGTTACTACGGTTCACCAGAATGGTTAAAGCCCATACGCCTACTGATTGTCCTCTATGATACTAAGTGTCAAGTGTGTGTCAACATATCTAATATATAGTAATGACTGAAAGAAACTACACATGCAATGAATAAACAAAAATGCAATAAATATACAAAAATATAATAAGCATGCAAAATACTGTAAGCAATTTGGCAAGATATCTTGCCTGGTCTAAAAAAAAATGAAGTCCCAACTCAAGGCGTCGTCCGATCTACCCGTCACATAAATTAAACAATTTAGGTTACAAAAGTGAGTGAATAGGTTCCTCCATTTTAATCTATTTTAATTCTGAATAAAATAACCTAAAATAATATTTTAATCTTATTATAATCTAATTTTATTATTAAATCCTAATTTTGGTCCAAAGAAAGTTAACTTTACGGATTTGTGATCCGTGACACGCAAATCAAGGCAATCCGTTGACCAAAAAGTCAACCGACTCAAATTCTGGATTTGTGTATAAAATTCTATAGATTTTAGTACTACATGAACACCAGAATTGACGGTTTTATAAAATCACAAGTCGGTAAAGAGTTATGGTCACAAGGGCGAATAGATGATAGTTTTTGGTGGTTTCCTATTTACGTCTATGTTGCACAAATTTTACAGTAGATTAAACTTGTATGTTAAATTCTAAAAAAGTAATTTTATGTAAGTTCATCATGTCAACTTTCTGAAACTTTAAACGGTTTGTAATTCCGAGTTCGGGATCTCCCGTAATCTCAAAAATACCAAAATGCGTCTGATTTTGGACAGCTGACACTTTTAGAATTTTTTGGAAAAATAGATTCATAATTTATTAAATAATTTATATATTCAGAAAACTAACCTTGATATAGTTCTAACAAAAAAAACTGGAGCACGTTTGGAGTCCGGAGCTAGGAGATATCGTCTTTTTAAGTCGTCATAACTACTAGAAAATGAGACTGAATTTATGACGAATTTTGACTCTTTTTGGACGAAAAAGAGAGGATTTTGGAGAAGAAAAATATGAAGGATGAGGTATTTATAATGGTGGACACTACTTAATTGAATACGACTAGGATTGGTTAATTTGGATATGATTAGGATCGGTTTAAATAAGGATAGGATATGCATGAAGTTGCTTTTCTAGTAGGCTCATGATTTGAATTAATTTAAAATAGAGTTATAGTTTATCTCAATAATTTATAATCTTAAATAGAATTAAAGATAATACAAATAATTTATATATAATCTTATTAATATCTATTAACACTAAATTAGCATATATCTAATATTAAGACTATATATATCCAAATAAATCCTAAATAATTTCAAAAATATAAATAAATTTCTTAAAATTCTAAATAAATTACAGAAAAATATAATTAAATATTTAACCTAAAATAAATATTTGGTAGGAACAATATGCAGGTATGGTCTCATAGTAGATCATGGAAGTCCTAGAAATTAAGGTTCCTTATGTTTTAATTACCTAAAATTTCTAGAAAAAATCTCCAAAAATCTAAAATAGCCTAAAAATGATTCTAAATAAATATTTACATAAGTAAATATACTAAAAAAAATATTTTCTAATTAACTAAGAGAATACTCTAAAGTAATTTAATATCTATAATAAATATAATAATATAAAATATATACAAAATATCTATTTTTGGTAAGGGGGTTTACATCTTCATATATGGTTAGAGAGGGTATAATGGAAAATATAAAACAAATAATAAAAATTCAGATTCTAAACTTTTTAATTAGACAAGTCAGGGCCTAAACTCTAAACTGGTATAAAATTCAGGGTCTAAACTCTATTTAGCCTTACATAAAAATAGGGACGATTTGTTCGGTTTAACCAAATAGAAATAGTAAGAATCAAATAAACCAAAATTCAAAATATTCAAAATCGAACAGAAATTAACCAGAATCGAAACTGAATCGATAATCAATTCGATTTATTTGGTTTGTTGGGTTGAGCTATTTTTATTGTCTAATGGGTCAAATCCAAAATTTAAATTGTTATTAAATTATACTAAAAACTATATATTTATTCATATGTTTATTGTATTTCAAAGTTGGTAACAAATAGACAATGTTGGACTTTAAACACATACAAAGAACTTTTATTTATTTTTTAAATACACAACTTATAAGTGATAACTTGGTTCTAGAGGAGTGTTCGGTTTATTTAGTTTCAACCTAACCGAAATAGTCAAACCGAATAAACCGAAATTCTAAAATCCAAAACCGAACTTAAATTAACCATAAACTGAAACTGATAAACGACTTACTTTGTTCAGTTGGACTATTTTTATTATTTAATGAACTGGGCCAAAAAGTTAAAATTGTGGTTAAATCATATTAAAATTTTATAACTTTTATACATATGTTTTTGTATTTAGTAGGGTCCAAAGTTAGACTAGTTATTAAATTATCAAATTTTGGCTTTAAAAGACATACATAAATATTTTCAAGATGTACACAAAAATATACACATTTTTATCATAAAATTTAGAATATTTAATAATTGCTTATGTCTTATTTAGATTTGAACCGAAACCCAAAATCCAAAACCAAAATAGAATTTTAGTATTTTTAAAAATGAAACCAAAATCTGAATCGATTTTTCTTTTTCAAATCGAACCGAATCTCTTTTATTTAGTACCCAGTCCAAGACCGAATAATACTCACCCCTACCGGCTACAAATAACAGGAGAATCGAATTCCAAATAAAATAGAGAATATAAAATATTATTTGCCCGAAAAAAAGAAGACAACAAATTCTATTTCAAAATCACAAATTTTCAAAAATAAAATATTAAAGAAAAAAAGTTTCAGATTCCAAGCATTTTATAAATACAAACGAGATCAAAGAAGAATAATAATTCACAAAATTAAAAACTAACCACTAAGTTATCTCTTTCTCTTGATTTTCCATTTCCCTCTCTATGTATTTTGTGTTTCTCCTGATAGTTGATCTCAAATTTTGTGATTTCTCTCCATCTAAATGGATTTATCACTTAATCTTTTCAAATAATCTCAGGATTTAGCTAATATTTTTTTTTTTTGGTTTAACCAATCTTTTCTGACCAACTCTTTCTCATTCATAGAGTTATTAATAATATTTGAAAATTTTCGACTCCCAAAAATAAATATCTATACTACTATATAATGTCAAAAGTTAGTTTCACCGTAAACTATTTTTTTCAAATATATCCTTACATATATTGACTAATTAAAAATGTTCATTAAAGTTAATAGGGATAACTAGATAATTACAAAAGTTGTCATTTGATCTTCATAAATAATATTAGGTATTAAATAATATCTATATATAATAATATTATAATACATTTAAAATAGTTAAGAGTTTGCTTTTTAGACTTTCTAAATAGTTTTAATAAATATTATAATAATTATAATAGTTTTTTTTTTCTAATAATTATCTATAAAATATGTGCAACGTCTTACATATGTATAGATGGAACATACATGGAGTTATTGAAATTCCTTGTAGGGGGGCCCTGAACCCATCCCAATGAATAGCCCATTGTATCTTCTGCATAACCATTGGCATGCAATCTATTTTCACACTTTTCTTTATATATTCTAAATTTCAATTATTCCAAATGTTAAATTTAATATGTTATCGTTCAATATTATACCACTAAATATTTTGAACTATTATTATACAACTTACTACCTCGGGATCGACAAAAATTCAAAAAGCCTAAAATATTCATCAACTCTCTACTTATTTTCTTCCTACCCATATTCTCACCCAAACAGTCCAAATCCTATCCTAATTATTTTTCCACAAATTCATATTTCCTCTCTCTCTCTCTCTCTCTCTCTCTCTCTCTCTCTCAAACCCCTCTACCTCTCATATCTCACCCACTCTCTCGTTTTTCCCTCTCCTCTCACGACCCCATCACCGATGATCTATCCCAACACAGTCGATCTTCTTGCATTGCGACTTTCTTCATTTCCGCCACCACTGTTTTGTGCATTCCACTACAATGCCTCTTCGTCGGTTCCTTTTTCCTGTCCATCGTGCAGCACCTTGCACCCCCTCCGGCGACTACACTTTCCTTTTCGTTGCTCCCTTTCTACCGCGTCACGCTACAACCATCGCACATGTCAGTCTTCGCTATCCTGTTTCCGCCTACCCCTCTGCAGTTTTGTCACGTCCCTCCCACGACACATCAACCATTATTCCCTCTCCCTCCTCTGCTCCTCAATGACAACTTCTTCGCCGCTACTACCCTAATCGTCTGCCTCCTTTTGCCCTAAGGGAGATCCCTCCCTGAGTGTGTTTGTAATGGATTCCTACAAATACATAAACAAAAAACAAATATATATATATATATATATATATATATATATATATATATATATATGCAAAAAAAAAAAATTTAAAAAAAAAATTCAAACAAGTAAACAACCCTATATCCAAATAAACTAGTTAAAACTCGTTAGCGGACTGCTCTTTGTGCATGCATCTCGGTTGATTTCGCTAGGGAGTTTTTTCCTCTTATGTGTGTTTCTTATTTCAAATTAAAAACTTTCACAAGCATGAAGATAACCACCATAATCATCTAAAACTTAACCAAATTCAAACAATTGCTAATCAATGGATGTGTTTTACCACAAAGTTCTTATGGGCATAAATATGTTTTTTTTTTCCTTGAAAAGAAAGAGTTGGGAGTATTTTTATTAATATATACTAAATTAGAATCTCAGTTAAATATATATAACTTTTATTAATATATACAAAGTTTTTATGGGCATAAAAGTTCTTATGGGATTAATAATCTCAGTTAAATATTAATTTTGTCTGGTCCCAACTTAGAAAATAATGTACTAAATTATTATCGCTAAATTTATAAGATAATATATTATACAAAAAAATCACATAGGTCTTACATAACATATAAATTAATAATTCAAATATATAGAATTGTTAGTTCATAAAACCAAAAAACTATATAGTGTTTTTGCTTGATTAAATGCTCATACACGGAATGATGTACACTCTATTTTTTTTATATAATATATATTAAAATCTTTACATTGAATGCGTGTTAATATGGAATAATGTAATACACCGAACGATGTACAATCTATTTTTTTTTTAAGTAGATATATGAATTTTACTTTGTTAAACAGGGACATAGAATTGTTGGTTCTTAAAACAAGAATGTACAATATTTAAGCAAAATTAATAATATCTTGATAAATTAATAAGTTAACAAGTAATCGATAAGATAATGATTTATTAATTATTTAATATCCGCTAAATAATTTAATATACATCAATTTATAGATGTTTAACTGTGTCAAACTCAAAACTCTTGCCATTGGTCTCTCTCCCTCTCTAATCCAACTCAGGTTTTGTGGGACTGTTGGGTACAGAGTGTTATCTTTTTCTTTGAGAATCATGTTTTCACTAATCATAAAACATAATGCGGAAACGTAAAAGTGTACCTTTCTCCATTTCGTAATGCGAGATGTTTGATCTCTAGAAATCGTTTCTCTTCAACAACTCTTCAATTTTGGTAAGAAGGCAATTATGAACTTGATATTTTCTTTTGAACAATGAGACTCATCTTATACACATCTCATGATGTATCTAATGATTCATTATGTCCCTTCAAAAAAATTGCAACCCTTCCCAAAAGATTTTAGACAACAAATTGGTGTGTGTCTATTCATAGAGATGTGAGAGAGGACTATTTCCTATATTTCAATAAAGTATTTTCTTCCATAAAAAAAATATAATTAATCAACCAACATATCAATTTGTATTATACATGTGGGACATGAATTCTTACATTCTCCCACTTGGCCAATATGATAAGACAATTGATAGGGCCTTAAGTTTAAATCTTGATATGGTTAATTCTTAAACACCATAATGACAAATTTACTAAAGGTGAGTCATGGCGGTTGTAAGTCAATTAAGAGACATATTTTTCTTCCATGTACTACAACCTTTAGAACATTTATCAGTATGATCTATAAGTTAGAAGTTTAACATTCGAGTCCAACATTAGAGTCTTAAACAAGACATTTCCGATCAGCATTTATCCAAACCATTATTTGTACAATATTTGAAAAACCAGGAAAAATAATTCAGAAATATATATATATATATATATATATATATATATATATATATATATTGATGAGATCTCAAATCACATAGAACATAATACATAAGGATTACAATAATGGCTCTCAATTCTTACTACACATAAGACCCATTCTTTTAACATGTTCATAAAAGGTCTTTGGTTGTAGTCCTTTAGTAAGTAGATCCGCTATCATGAGTTTTGTATTCAAATGTTCTATGGACACTCGTTGTTTCTGAACTTCTTCTTTAACAGATAAATATTTCAAGTCCATATGCTTGGCACCCTTGGAATATTTATCATTTTTAGAAAAGAAAACTGCTGCTGCATTATCACAATAAATTTTCAGCGGCTTGGTAATAGTGTCGACAACTCCAAGTCCTGAAATAAATTTACGCAGCCATGAAGCTTGAATTGTGGCTTCAAAGCATGCCACGAATTCTTCTTCCATAGTAGAAGAAGCTATGATGCCCTGCTTCGCACTCTTCCATGAGATTGCTCCTCCAGCCAATAGGAACAAATAACCAAATATTGATTTTCTGGTATCAATACATCCAGCAAAATCTGAATCTAAGTAACCGATGACTTCAAGGTGATCAGATCTTCTATATGTGAGCATGTAGCCCTTTGTCCCTTGTAGATACCTGAGAACTTTCTTTGCAGCTTTCCAATGTTCAATTCCAGGATTGCTTTGGTATCTTCCTAGCATACCAATTACAAAGCTAATATCCGGTCTTGTACAAGTTTGAGCATACATAAGACTACCAACTAGAGATGCATAAGAAAATCTTTCCATTTGCTGGTGCTCTAATTCATATTTAGGACATTGCATAAGGCTAAATTTATCCCCTTTCTGAATTGGCATTACACCAGCTTTACAATTACTCATTCCATATCTTTGAAGAACTCTATTGATATATTCTTTCTGAGAGAGGCCTAATAATTCTTGTGATCGATCTCGAAATATTTCTATTCCTATCACATAAGATGCCTCACCCATATCTTTCATTTCAAAGTTCTTAGAAAGATATTTCTTGGTTTCGTGCAACAAACCAAGATCACTACTTGCCAACAATATATCATCAACATACAAAACCAAAAATATAAACTTACTCCCACTGATCTTCAGGTATATACACCGGTCAACGATATTTTCTTTAAAACCAAAAGATGTAATGATAGCGTTAAACTTAAGATACCATTGTCGTGAAGCTTGCTTAAGTCCATAAATTGATTTATTTAGTTTACAGACCATGTGTTCCTTACCCTCAACCAGAAAACCTTCTGGTTGTTCCATATAAACTTTCTCTTCTAAATTTCCATTTAGAAAAGCTGTTTTCACATCCATTTGGTGTAACTCTAGATCATAATAAGCTACCAATGCCATGATTATTCTAAGAGAATCCTTCTTTGAAACAGGAGAGAAGGTTTTCTTGTAATCAATACCATTCTTTTGAGTGTAACCTTTGGCTACTAATCTGGCTTTATATCGTTCAATATTGCCATTTGAGTCACGTTTGGTCTTGAAGACCCACTTGCAACCAACTCTTTTCGAGTTTTCAAGCAATTCTACTAAATCCCAAACTTTATTATGTGCCATTGATTCCAACTCTTCTTTCATGGCATCAATCCATTTATTAGAATTGACACATTTTATGGCTTGTGGAAATGTTATTGGATCACTTTCAATTCCTAGATCATAATCTAATTCTTGTACATAAACCACAAAGTCATCCGAGATGGCTAATTTTTTTTGTCTTTGAGACCTCCTTAATTCCATCTGTTGTGGTTGTTCTACTTCAGCTTCATGTGTGACAATTTGTTCATTATTAATAATAACCTCTACATGGTTTATTTCAACCTCATTATGGTCATTATTAATATTATTTTGTGGTGCAATATCATTAATGTGTTGTTCTTGGTTATTATTTGGTACAATATCCATAGGAACACCACCTTGTTGAGAAGTTGAAGGCAAATGTACCATTGGAACTTGTACCCTAATTTCTTTAAGAACTATTTTTTGAGGTTCATTGCTCCCACTAGTTTCAACACTTTCTAGGAATCTTACATTACCGGATTCTACGATTCTCGTACTATGGTTTGAACAATAAAACCTATAACCTTTGGATTTTTCTGGGTAACCTATAAAGTTACCACTGATCGTTCTAAAATCCAATTTCTTTTCATGTGGATTATATACTCTTATCTCTGCTGCACACCCCCAGACATGTAAATGTTTTAAACTGGGCTTTCTTCTGGTCCATAGTTCAAAAGGAGTCTTTGGAACTACCTTACTAGGAACTCGGTTTAGAATATAGACAGCAGTTTTAAGTGCATGCATCCACAATGATATGGGTAAGGTTGAATTGCTTAATATACTCCTAACCATTTCAAGTAAGGTCGATTGTGTCTTTCTGCAACTCCGTTTTGTTGAGGCGTACCTGGCATAGTGTATTGGGCACAAATACCAAGTTTCTCAAGGAGTTTAGCAAATGGACCCGGACATTGACCCGATTCATTATATTTTCCATAATATTCACCACCTCTATCAGATCTTACTATTTTGACTTTTCTATTTAATTGCCTTAGACTTCCTTGATATAGATATCTAAGACATCTACAGCTTGAGATTTGTCATGCAATAAATAAATAAAACAATAACGTGAAAAGTCATCGATAAAGGTAATAAAATATTTTTCTCTACCAAATGATGGAACATCAAAAGGTCCACATATGTCTGTATGTATTATTTCAAGAAGCTTAGTACTTCTTGTGGCTCCTTTCTTAGTATGCTTTGTTTGCTTTTCCTTAATGCAATTAACGCTTACATCAAAGTCCTTAAAATTTAACTTTGGAAGAATGTCATCCTTGACTAATCTTCCAATTCTTTCCTTAGATATATGACCAAGACGTTTATGCCACAAGAATGATGAATTTTCTTCCATCAATTTTCTCTTGTTTCTAATTTTGGGGTGCAGAGTTAAAAAAGTTTTGGAGAAGGTATCATCAAGATTAAATTTGTATAAACCATCATTAAGAATACCAGAACCTATGTGAATAGTATTCTTAAACAAATTGAAACTTTCATTACCAAAGTTGAATACATAACCAAGTTTATCAAGTTTTGACATAGACACTAAATTTCTAGAAATAGAAGGTACATATAAGGTTTGATACAAATCAATGAAACATCCTGAAGATAGAAATAATCGGTACGTTCCTAGAGCTTTAACAGGAACTTTGACTCCATTTCCCATATATAAGAAATGCTCATTTGGCTTTATGGTTTGGGTCGTACGGAATCCCTGTATTATTTTGGAAACATGAACAGTAGCACCAGAGTCAAGCCACCAAGTATTAGAAGGAACTTCAATTAAATTTGATTCGAAACATATAAAAGCCAAAGGCTTACCTTTCTTTTCGAACCATGCTTTACGTTTCAGACAATCAGCCTGGAAATGACCAGGTTTCTTGCAGAAATGACAGTTCTTAGTCTTCTGTTTCTCTCCCTTGTTGCCATTACTGGTGCCATCTTCCTGGAAAGTTTTGCATTTATTTCCCTTCATACGCTTCTTTCCATTATGCTTACTTGCTTCTTGAATAGTAAGATTGACTGTATTGATACTTTGTTGTTTGAGTCTTACTTGCTCTTGCACAATCATACTTGCCAATTTATTTATGTTCCACTTATCCTTAATGGTGTTATAATGAACATGAAATAGCCCATACTCAGGAGGTAAGGAGTTCAAAATAAATTGTACTAGAAAAGTATCATCTACAGCCATCCCAAGATTTTTGAGTTTAGCTGCTATGTTGGTCATTTCGAGGATATGATCATGCATAGAACCGCTTCCATCAAATTTCATGGTGGTAAGCTTGCTCATAAGTGTTCCAGCAAGTGACTTGTCGGCACTTCTAAAACGGTCCTCAATAATTTTGAGATATTATTTTGCATTATCAGTTTTGGGTAAGGTAGTCTTAATGTTGTTTGCTACTGTCATTCGCATGAACATAATGCTGAGTCTGTTCGACTTTTCCCAAGCTTTATAGAGAGTCTTTTGAACTTCAGTACTGGTCTCAGTGAGATCAGGAGGCTTATCAATCTGGAGTGCAAGATCGAGGTTAAGACACCAAGGTTGAATTGGACTTGTTCAGACCAATCAGGAAAATTTATTCCTGTAAGCATTAGAACTGATGAAGCCAGCGAATGAAGTAAAAAAGACGACGATACTGCAATATTATAACACATACTTGTCAGTGCTTTGAATTTAACATAAAATAATTGAAGTATTTGCATGATACACCTTTGGGCGTTAAACATGAAATACTACGTTCACATAATGATGCTTTTAGTTTCTACAATAATTGATAAAATTACATTGTATATTTGATTATGCATGTTATCTTTGGATATTCAATGCGTATACAAATAAAATACATATAATCTATCATTTTCTTATTCATCAATCACTAGATAATTCACCTTTGGGTAATATTATATATCTAGTGATCAATAAAAACTTTAAAGTACCCACAATAATATGAACATTATCTACACATAAAACATCTATAAAATGGGTATAAACATAGTATTATTGGGCCACTTTGGTGACAACGCAATAATTTTGCAATATAAAAGAAACGATATATGCATGTTATAAAAAAAAAATTGTTGCATTCATTGCCGTCAAAACAATGTAAGAATTTATGTCTCACATATATAATACAAATTGATATGTTGGTTGATTAATTGTATTTTCTTTATGGGAGAAAATACTTTATTAAAATATAGGAAATAGTCCTCTCTCATATCTCTATGAATAGACACACACCCATTTGTTGTCTAAAATCTTTTGGGAAGGGTTGCAATTTTTTTTTATAACGTGTATGGATCTCAAATTGTAAATCTCTCACGTACACATGTTTTGATTTCCAAAAAAAAAAATTAATGCAAGTCACAGAGAGTATCAAATTGAGACATAGTCTATATCATGCATGTATAATGCAAACTTCTATACAGTACTATAAAATTAATAAGTACTTACATGCTTTCTATAATATAATTTGGTGTAGTTCTATCCAAATTTGCTATATATATATATATATATATATATATATATATATATATATATATATATATAACTAAATTCAACTTACATTCAGAAGAAACAGAACTCTATCCTCTATATAGTATATGAATAAGATAAAAACAGAACATGCATATATGAAAATAGAACATGTATGTTCTGACTCAATAAAATAAAGTAAGACTAGAGGTTGTCAGAATATATTCTTTATCGTTCCTAGGAAGTGCATCAATAAACAGAACGGAATATACATAGACCATTAAGAAAAAACATGACATTCCAATACATCCATCCATGTCTTAGATTTAATTGACTATGAATATTGGTTATTCACTTATGCATGTTCTGTATGTTATTCAATTAGAAGAGGAACATTCAGATATGAACACGTCCATGATTACAAAACATGGTCTGGTACTTTGAATAATAGAACATCATAAAGTTGGAAAGACATGATTACTCAATTAGGCTCTGATACCACATGTTATCTTTTTCTTTGAGAATCATGTTTTCACTAATCATAAAACATAATGTGAAAACGTAAAAGTGTACCTTTCTCCATTTCGTAATGCGAGATATTTGATCTCTAGAAATTATTTTTCTTCAACAACTCTTCAATTTTGGTAAGAAGGCAACTATGAACTTGATATTTTCTTTTGAATAATAAGACTCATCTTATACACATCTCATGATGTATCTAATGATTCATTATGTCCCTTCAAAAAAATTGCAACCCTTCCCAAAAGATTTTAGACAACAAATGGGTGTGTGTCTATTCATAGAGATGTGAGAGAGGACTATTTTCTATATTTCAATAAAGTATTTTCTCCCATAAAGAAAATACAATTAATCAACCAACATATCAATTTGTATTATACTTGTGGGACATAAATTCTTACACAGAGTGGCTATACCTATACATCCTCCTTGCGCTCTCCTTTCTTCCAATAGAAGTTAGGCCCTTGTTCTTTTTCCACTCACTTTAATACACATCTGGCATCAAATATTGGAGAAGCATCCGCTAACATCAACATGATCCTCAGGTCCATATTGGGTTGGAAAATTTTATGCACCTGTCTACATATGTATGTATCTAAAATCTTACTAATACTATTACGTAACATCTTAAAGACTTAAAAATGGCTCAAAATGAGTCATTTAGAATTAAAAACTAAGAAAACAAATAAATTCTAACTAAGTATCTTATATTATCTAACTACATGCACGTAACAAATCATAATTGAAAGAGTAAAGTGTTAAAAATCTTCCTTGGATTTGCATTTTACAATTAAAGATTCCTGGATTTAAAAAACCCTCGCATTTTATATTTGGTGTATTTTGCACCCAATTTAATTTTCTGCCATTAACGGACGTCAAATTCGACATCAAATGACTAATATACCCCCCATTAACCCTAATCCTAATCTAATCATAATCCTAACCCTAATCCTCTCCCCCCTCATTCTTCGATGGTGGGGACGACGGCGGTGGTGGGGATGGAGGCTCGGGAAGAAGTGGGGATAAGGGGTGGGTTGGAGGGGGGGCTCGGGCCAAGGGAGACCGGCGCGGGTGAGCTGCATCCGGGGGTCGGCGCGAGGGCGGCCGCGAGGGAACTGCGAGGGCGGGCGGCGCTCAGGAGCGACCGCGTGGGAGCTGCGCGAGGGGACGGCAGCGGGGGAGTGTCGCGCGCGTGGGGGCGGCCGCGGGGGCACTGTAGGGGGCGGCTGCGAGGGAGCTACGGGGAGCGCGGTGAAGGATGAGAAAGGGGGCTGAGGGTGGGGTTGGTGGTGGTGGTGATGGTGATGGTGAAGGTGCTGGTGGGGGAAGGGGAGGGGGGCGAGCACAGCGAGGAGGAGGGGAGGTGCTCGGGAGGAGAGGGACAGGGGCGCGGGGAGGACGAGGAAGGGAGGTGGAGGAGGAGGTCGGCAAAGCGGGGAGGAGGAGGAGGAGGAAGCACGATAGAGGAGGAGGAAGGAGCTGGAAAAGGGGGAGGGGGAAGGGTAGTTTAGGATTTTTGTTTTTTTTAACGGTATTTTTAACAGAAAATGAACATCAAGGACTATTTTGATCAAAAAATTAGGGGGTCTTAATTTGCTAACGAGCCAAATTACGGAAGAATTTTTTTGCACTTTATTCTAATTAAAATATAAACATATATGTACTGAATTTTAATTAAAATAAATTCAGATCATATCTACAACAAGTTTTAATTAAAATGTATTTAAATCATTAATTTAAATTATTTTTTTTAACAATACCCTAGCATGCTAGTTTTAATTAAAGGATGCTTTTAGGTATACATGTTCGTGTACCAGTAAGAGGGGGATTTTTAGGTAATACCTGTCTCCTCCATCATTATCTCCGAATATCAGTAAGTTATCAGTAACTGACCAGTATGTCATGACTCGAAACCCAAGCACACTGATGAAATTACATTACTGTATTAACATGCATTCAATGTAAAGGTTCGAAGAACATTAGGATTTGAACCTATGAAATCAGATATTAGTGTTAGAGTGGGTGGAATTTTCAACTTATGTGGAGAATATTTCGGAGTGTGACGAACGTCGTCTGTGGTCAGAGAAGTTTGGGGAAGTGACGAGAGCCATTCGAGAGGTCGAAGCAACTCGGGAGGAAGAAGGAGCAGTCTGCTGAAGGGGGCAGAGTTCGGTACGAACTCGGTCCCTGGCCGATTTCGGGCCGAACTCGGTGTGGTGTTCCAGAACCTCAAAATCGAAGTTGGTCCGAGTTCGGTCGGCTAGCTGAACGAAAATTCAGAAGTATTTTATACACCGTTGGATCGTATCCTACGGTCCAAGATTAGCTGTAAGATTATGGGTTATATATTAGGTTTTTCTAACCCTAATTCCTAATCAAACAATAATATATCATCTCAAGAAAGAGGAGAAAATGAGGAAAGAGTGTCGTTGCAACTTTAGGAAGAAGAAAGAAGGATTAGAGGCCGTTTCGGAGGAGTAGATCATTTTGGATAATTTTTTATTGTCTTCTATCTTCGTGGTGTGATCTATTTTCTATTCCTAAGTATTGTGGTGATCCGTGTTGGATCGGGAGAAGCTTGTAGAGGGTGTATTCTCTTTATTCCATTAGTAGAGGTTCTTCAGGGTTGGACTCCGATCGTATCGTGGTTTTTTTTTCGCAAGGGTTTTCCACGTCAAAATTATTTGTGTCTGCGTTGATTATTTTTCTGTGGTTTGGTGTTTGGTTTGTGCGTTGTATCGCTCGGTTCTCTCGCAGGTACTCTCTGATTTTGGGGAAGGTTTTCGTGCTTCTTTCCCAACAGTATGGTATCGGAGCCAGGTTCTGAAATTTTCAGAAGGGTGTCAGGAGTTGACAGGCAAACCAGGGAGGAGAGATAGATGCGAAGCCGGTGCGCATGGTAAACCTGAACGGTATAAACTATCATTGCTGGAGGAGCAAGATGAAGGATCTGCTATTTGTTAAGAAGCTTCATCTGCCAGTATTTTCTTCTGAGAGGCCCAGTGACAAATCCGAAAAGGACTAAAATTTTGAGCATATACATATATATGGGTACATCAGGCAGTTCGTTGACGAGAACGTGTACAACCATATTACCAGTATTGAGCACGCGAGGACACTGTGGGATAAGCTAAAATCTTTCTATGCGAAGAAGACCGGGGTAAATAAATTATTCATGATCTGGATGATGATGGGTTTGCAGTACAAAGAAGGGACGTCTATTACGAATCACTTGAATGAGTTTCAGGGCATGGTTGACCAGCAATCCTCGATGGGAGTCAAGTTCGACGACGAGTATCAAGGACTATGGCTGCTGTGTACATTGCCAGACTCGTGGAAGACCATACGAGTGTCTATGATCGCTTCTGCTCTGGAAGACGTAGTCAGTTTGGAGTTTGCCAAGAGCGGGGTACTGAATGAAGAGATGCGGAGACATTCTTAGGGCACTTCATCCATATCCCACTCAGATGCTCTTATTTCAGAGAGCCGCGGAAGGGGTATAAGCAGGGGTTCAAGCGGCGGCAGAGACAAAAGCAAGGGAAGGTCCAAGGGTCGGTACGAGGACTCAGAGTATTACCATTGTGGCAAGAAGGGCAACATCAAGCAAAACTGTTTCGCTTGGAGGAGAGGAAAGAAGGGCAATAAGGGGACACAATATGAGAACACTACAGCGGCGGCCTCAACACATGGAGGCCACGTGATCATTGGTGACAAGGTAATTATGAACCTCGCCTGCGATGACAAATCTTGGCTGGTGGACTCAGTTGCTTCAGTGCACGTATCTCACAACATGATACTATTTGCTACTTATACAACAGGCGACCGTGTACTGCTGAAGATGGAAAATGGAGATGTGTCAAAGGCGGTTGCCATTAAAAATATGCATTTGAGGACAAAGATGGGTGCAGTTCTTGTTTTTAAAGATGTTCGTCATGTTCCTGATATCTGTTTCAACCTGGTGTCGGTTGGAAGGTTGGATGACGAGGTTTCTTCAGTCTCTTCGGGAACAGTCAGTGGAAGCTTTCCAGAGGTTCGATGGTGATTGGCAGAGGAAGCAAGAGGTCTGTACTCTACTATATGGAAGGGAGCGCACAGGGGGCACATGAGGTTAACATAGCTGTTTGATGATAAACAAAAGAATGAAACTAGGTTTATACGAAACCCTTTCTTTGTTTACAAACAAGAAAAAAAGAGTACAATTAATCCTATACGAGGATGTTAAGTACAAAAAATAATTCTGGGGAAAAATTGCTATAGGAGTCTGATCTACGGTCAATCACTTTGTCCCTTGGACCACACGATGATGAAGAAGCGCTGTAGAAGAAGAAGAAGCTTCAAAGATTGCAGGAGGGATTGAATTCTTATTGCCAAAGCTGTCAATCAATACTCTTGTCTGTGCTCTCTCTCTATGATCTCTTGATCTCTGATCCTCCCTCTTCCTGTGACCAGAGGTCTCTATTTATAAAGATCAGTCACAATAATTGTCCAGTCGGCGTAGAAGCCCAACTGTAGAGAAAGTTGCACCTTTTACGCGGCGGTTGTAATAACTGCTACCCATTTGAATGATCTCCTGAATCCGCATATGACACGTGTCCCATTATGAGATAACGCATATAACTGCTTCTCGAAGATCACGGCATGTAAGCCACGTGGGTAACCGCCCCTCGCGTAAAGATGGTTGGCATAAAAGCCAAATAACTATCTCGTTGGCATAAAAGCCAAATAGCTGTCTTGTTGGCGTAAAATCTAAATAATTGTCGTGTTGGCGTAAAAGCCAAATTCTGCGTAAAACTTGATGCTGCATGAATAATAGATACGTAAACCCCCTGATTTTTCAAGGATTTTAAAAACAATTTTTACACAATTTTCTGTAATTTTTGGATTTAAAACTAAAGTATTTCATGATTAAAGGATTTTTAAATTATGTTAATTAATATTAAAATATTATAAAAATAATATTTTCTAGTGTAAAATGGAAAACTGGACATCGGGTAATTTTCTGTGAATTTATTGGACTCCGAAAGCATTTTTAAAGCCCTTAAAACTAATGAATAACTAAACCTAATTAAACCCTAGAAATAAATCTGGTTTATTTTGAAATAAACCAAACCAACCCAGATCCGGTTCAACTGAACCGAACCCAACCTTAGCGGGTCGGGTCGGATCTAAACCCGACCCAAAACTCGCAGACCCAAACCCGCACCCTAGCCTTAGCAGATCGGGCCGAATCCACCGCCCGACCCGCTGACCCGACCCGGACCCGTAACCCAAATCCTTATCTGAACCCTAACCGGAATCCTATTCTAATCCGCCTATGTCGGCGCCTATTTAATCCCCGACGCCGGCCGAAACCCTAATATCTCTCCTCCTTCCTCCACCCTGAAACCCACCGCTCGCTTCCCTCCTCCACCGTCTCCTTCTCCCAGCCCTCGATGACACCCCGCACAGCCGTCCTCGCCTCACCCTCAGCACCGCTCTGCCTTCCCTCTCCGCCACTCTCCTCCCCCGCAGTCCTCGACGACGAACCCTAGCCACCACCGTCGAGCTCCCAAACCCGCAGAGCCGCCTTCCTCCGCCTCGATCACGACCCTAACTTCCCTCCTCCTCTTCCTCCTCCCGACGAACGTCCCCGTCTCCTCACCGAAACCCTAACACCCTGCAGCCCCTTCGTCCCCGACGACTCTCACCCGTCTCCTCGCCGTCTCCACCACCAGCACCACCACCAAAGGCCCTCCTCAGCCTCGTCGACTCCTAGCCGCACCCGAAGTGCCGTACCCAGCCCTGCCCCAGCCAGCTCCGGCGAAGATCTCCGGCGAAAACCCTAAAACCTAGACCGGACACAGTGTCCCCCTGTGTCAAGATGACTAGCGGACACAAAAAACCTCGTTCTACGGAGCCCTGTTCAGATAATCCGTTCTCTCTCCTCGTTGCTCTGTTTTCTGTCCCGTCAGTTGTGACGCGTAGGCTGTGTGACCCTCTCGATGCCCGTGCAACCCGCTCGGTGCGTCGCGTCCTATGGCAATCGCAAACTGCGATCCAAAAACAGGAAAACCAACGCCCTGTTTCACCCCGGAACTGAGTGCGCCCCGCCAAATGGGACGACTTGGTCGTGCACGATCTTCACCGAAACGTGCGCGCCATTCATACGGATGTGCGAGATTTCGCAGAAGTTGATTTGGATGTGCGTGCATACCGGAATCAACGCGTATCCGCCGACAACGCCCCGTATCCGCCTGTTCTGGAACACATCGTAACTTTGTGTACACACGTTGGATCGAGACAAAACTTATGCCATCGGACTCGTAGCAATACGCTGGTCCTGTGACCCAAGTTTGGTTCGATTCTGAGAACATTGACAAAATCGCGTATCGTGGGCCCCACGACTCTACTTGACGGACGATTTTGTTATCAGCTCATCGGAATCCAATTATGGAAGTTTCGTTGGGTTCGTATCATCTTTTTGGACTTGTTGACACTAAGTTGGACGAATTTGGAGACCATTGGTTCTGACACGCTTTTCGGTGCAAAGTAGGCCACACGTGGACCCCACTTTGACCCAAAATTACGGTTTTGCCCCTGTGTCCAAATTGGACGAAAGGGAAGTACTTTCTAGCTATTTTGCTTATTCTGGGAATATTGGTGATATCTATTTCAGCATCCGGAGACATTTGTTCTGAGGCCATAGCTCCTGGTCCTGTGTATTGGACATCTGGACGTTATATTTTGCAGCTTCTTGCCAGGCAAGTATACCTTGCCATTGTACTGTTATTTATATTCCATATGTTGCATGCATCTTTATTTCTGTCTTTAGTTCATATATTTTAACTGTTATATAAAATGCGCGCGACGGTGTCGTCGCGGTATGTTTTTATTTATGTATTTGCATTGACATTGTTTATGAGACTATCCCATTATCATATAGCATCATTAGGTTCATTGGCCGTGACACAGTTGTTACATGAGTTGTGAGTCTCATGTAGATCACGGACTTGCGTACAGGTTTGGCCTCATGTACGTGTGGGCCGTGCGTTAGGAATAACTGCTGTTAGAAACTTTGCATGCTAGTAGACTTAGTAGTTATTAGAGGTCTAGGGACATAGCCTATTGTAGTACGGTGGTCCCATCCTTGTCCTTGCTTGGTTGTAGGATTGGGCTAAGGTACTAAGAATAGGCTATGAACCAAATCGTGTCATGGATGTGACATGCTTAGAGCATGGGGTGGGGAGAACAACAAGTACCGCATTTGAGCTCCTATGCACTTTTTCCTGTGCGCCCGGATTCTCCGTCGGAGATACGGGTGGTGATGACCCATATATATATTATGTACATTGGCGGGCCTCTGCCGTTCAAAAGACGACGTGCATTTGGGCCCCTGGATCCCCAAAAGGGAATCATGCCAAATCCCAGTTTTCAGCCAGATAGCTCACTTGTGGGGAAAGTTGTTCTTAACTGCATTCACTTAGACGGTTAGGCGACCCTTTGGATATTTATTTCAGTACATTATTGGCATGTGTTTAAGTATCTTGTTATGTCCCTCTGAGGACCTGGTCCCCTGCCAGGTGTATCTGTTCTTGAGTATTCGCAAGAGCGCAGATTCGGATGGTTACAGATGTTTCGAGGATGTCTTCTCTTCAAGCCCGTGATTGTTAGCTGGTATTCTCATATTGTGCTTATTGTGTTATACTTTTCCATTCGAGTTGGTAGTGAATTTATTTCCATCCAACTATCATCCTTAGATACTTCTTATTGAGATCTAGTTTCATAGATATTGGTTATTTAATTATATTTGATTTTCGTGGATGAGATTTAGATTATACCCTGTGACTTGTGACGTATATTTTATACCACTTATGGATTTGATATTCATATTACAGCGTACGTGTGGATTTGGTTTCCATATATTGGAGTTGCCATATCCATATGGCTGGCATGCTTACGTATCCTAGTCCTACGTAGTTTTGGGACTGGGGCGTGACAAGATAACCGGAGTAAAAGTAGCCAATTATCCTTCTTGACTAAGGTCTTGAGCGTATTCTGGGCTAGATAGCCTCATGACGTACCTTTGCCAATATAGCCTGAATTGGCGTATTTCGAGGAGATAGCATACGGCGTATTCCTATAGTTGAAAATAGCCTGGTTGGCGTATTTTGAGGAGATAGCATACGGCGTGCTCCTATGGTTGAAAATAGCCTGGTTGGCGTAAAATGTCAGGATGGTGATGTAAGCGTATTAGCCCTAGTTTTAGCCCTCCCAGTCATGACAAAATTATAAAGGGTAGAACCAAATCTCATGCATTTAATGCAGAGATATGCCTCAATCTCGTACATTAAATGCCGAGATATATCTCGAGCTCTGTACGAGAAACAGCTTTTGACGTGGCGTCTGATTTTGTCTCATCTTGAGCGTAAAAACTCATCTCTGCCATGGTAGAATAAAATGCGTAAAAATGACTTGTGTCAAGGATATGTCACTAAACGACAGTCTGGGTTTCTGTGCAAAATCATCATCACAGCCGTCCTCTCGATCGTCGTGCAGTACTTTTGTCAGGAGTCAGGTTTACTGTTTTGTTTGACAGATTCATTCGAGGAATACGAAGAGTTCCTCGTACGACTTTACGTTGCATTAAAGACAAACGTATTTTACGCCGTAGGGAGGTGTAGCAACCTTTTACGCCAAAACAGCCTTGAAGCGCTGCTTTACGCGGGCAGCTCTGAAGCTCTACTATACGCCACTCGGCTCTGAAGCCCTATTTTATGCGAGCAGTTTTGAATCCATGTTTTACGCGGACTTCATGCATGTTGGGGGTTTTGACTGTATAATACGCGTACAATTTCCCAGCGTATTTTATGCTTCTACAACAGCTACTGATGCGTCTACTGAGTTATGGCACAGGCGGCTCAGCCATATCAGCGAGAAGGGGATGAGCTACTTGGTGAACAAGAAACTAATTCCATGGCTAAAGTCTACAAAGTTGGAGAAGTGCATACACTATTTGGCGAAAAAACAAAATAGGGTGTCTTTCCAAAGTCACCTAATTTTAAGGAAGCCAGCGTTGCTCGAGTTGATCCACTCAGATATCTGCGGTCCTATGAAGGTAAAATCTATTGGTGGTGCTGCTTATTTTACAAAATTTATTGATGACTGTTCCCGGAAGGTTTGAGTCTATACCATAGAGACCAAGGATCATGTGCTGCCCACTTTCAAAGAGTTTTAGGCCTCTATTGAAAGGGATACGGGCAACAAGTTACTTTGTGTTCGGTCGGACAATGGCGACGAGTATATCGGTCCCTTTGATGCTTATTGTAGAGAGCAAGGGATACAACACCAGAAGACTCCACCAAAGATACCGCAGCTCAACGATGTAACAGAGAGGATGAACAGGACGCTGATAGAGAGGGTGCGGTGTTTGCTTTCTGAAGCAAACTTGCCATGTAGCTATTGGGGTGAGGCACTTTACATAGCTGCTTATGTTATTAATTTATCTCCTAGTGCTCCTTTGTAGGGTGATGTGCCTGACAAAGTATGGTACAACTAAGAGCCGTCATACAATCACCTGTGAGTGTTTGGTTGTAAGGACTTTGTGCATGTACCGAAGGACGAGAGATCTAAACTTGAGCCAAAGACGAGGCGGTGCGTCTTTGTTTGCTACGGTCGAGATGAGTTTGGCTATATACTCTATGATCCAGTGGGAAAAAAACTCAACAGAAGCAGGGACGTGGTATTCATCGAGGATCAGACCATGGCCAACACTCAAGATTCCGAGATGCCTTCTGAGGCTGAGGAATTGCCTAAGTTAGAGTCATTTCACTTCGAATAATTTCAGAGGACATCACAAAGGATCCAGTTATGGGAAAGCCAATACATGGAGTTGCTCCCAACCTTGATCATCAGCCTGCTGATAGTGGTCAGGGTGACCCTCAGGAAGATGAGCATACCGAGGAGGTAGTTTGTAATGCCCCAGTTCCAAAATAAGTAGGACTAGAAATACGTAACATACCAGCTATACATTCAACCAGACTCTAATCCGACTCGAATACGTATAAGTTGTATTGTAATGGTCACTATCTAGATAATCCAGTAAATATAAATATCTACGTCTCAATCCACAATGAACAAAATACAACAAGAATGAGCTACATGTGCTAAAGTTGGCCGTCCAGTAACACACAAGCTCGAATAGACTCAAGAAAGAAATATGAGTCTATAAAAACTAGGTTACATCAATAGATGAGTCAATAATATAAATAAATAGCATAACTCTGGTAGAAATGATATAAGTACTTGGTACCAATGCCCACATGGAAAATCAGTAACTCCAGGCAGGCTCCACAACGGTCTATGTTATAAAACTGGCAAGAGACCAGGTCCTCAGAGGGACGTAACAAGGTACAAGAAATAACATGCCAAAGTAAAACAGTATAATGCCACATACTCAAGGGTAAACTATAGTAACCATCTAAGTGATATGTGCATGAGAACATCACTCATACTCAGGCTGAAACTACTACAGGCTCTGTGTCGGGGAGCCCATAGCAGCAAGTAATATCTCGTAGGGCCAGTAAATGTGCCAAAGATCTGGGACAGACTCTAAGGAACCTCCAGTAACATAGTGTGTATATATATATATATATATATATATATATATATATATAAATATAATCAGCCTGTAGTATGGTGTCTCTCTCCCCACCCAATGTAACCTCATGTCTCATGTCCATAACATGCAAGATCAGGACTTCTAGCTATGATAATGAGTCATAATGATATATGTATATAATATGCAAGTCTCATATTACAAGTCCTATAATCCTATACAGAATCACCATGAATACCTCAAGAAGAATTATGTCACATGAAATAGTTTCAAGTATCCTATGGTCTGACGTGCAAGGATATAAGCACGTGAAATATGATTGTGGTATTAACTCTCTAAGTGTCGTTACTTGAATTCGTGAACGGCGTCGACATCCGAATCTTATTCGGACGCTAAACAATGTCTCACGGCCCTAGGGTAAACACACACATCAACCATATCAAATAACTAAATAAGATAATTAAGGCAAGAAACTGTGATACATCATGGCAAGGTACACTTGCCTGCTGTTTATGGCTGCGATATTGTCTGTCCGACGTCCTCTGCTAGAAGAGTAGCAGATCCAAGATGCCCTGTTAAATATATTATAATTAATAACCATACACGCTAACTACTCTAGGAAAATATGAAAGATCGTTGCACAACCTCAACTTTCAGTTGACGTTCTTGTCCAACAATCCAATAGTTGCGTAGCATTGAACAATGTGCCAAGATACACTTAACATGCCACTCTCAAAATACGTTGTGAAGGTGTCTTACATCGACATACCACACTTACTTATAAAAACTTACATGTGTTTGGCTACACGTAGTCCTATATGTACGTAGGAACGTATCGATGTCGCAAAATATGCACCATTGCTATCATATTTATCTAACATTCTTTGAACATCTTAATAATTTATTTCAACATCATTTATTACTTAATTAATCATAATTAATATTTTTAAATTATTTCTAAATAATTAAAATAACCAAACATCGGTATTGCATGACATTATTTGCTTCGGACGACAACTAGTCATTCTAACTAACTTTAGCACATAGTCTTGACATACAACCTCCATGTTGGCATCCAAATATAATTAAATAAGAAATTAATATATTAAATATTCTGTAATTAATATACATTAATTTTTGGAATTTATTTACTTCAGTAAAATATAACAACTATCAAAGAACTATAACTAGTCTTGATGCGACGTGTCCATGTCAAGGTTGTTCATTGGTTTGGGATAGTTTTTGTACATAAAAATATAGCATGGAACTAATTCTAAATATCATCTGTCATTAATATAAATTTACACAAGGTTTTATTCATGAAAAAATAGGGAAAGAAACAATGTTGGAAAACTTACGCTATTGTGATTACGACGGGGACCTTTTTTGCGACTACGGCCAAACGGAGTACCAAATGAACTCCAAACCTCACAAAACCTGATGAGGCTCTTGGAGTCTTCAAGTATGATATAAATCTAGTATTTTTAGGGTTTTTTACTTCTGTGGAGAGGTCTAAACTGTTGTTGCAACTAGCAGCCAATATTTAGCCAAAAAGGGGTTCGATTGGGGTTTTTATGGAGTTGTGGCCTGTGGGGAAGGGGAGAGGAAGAGGGAAAGAAATAGAAGAGGGAGATAATGTGAGGAAGAAGTTTTTTTCATGAGAGAGAGAAAAAGGGGGGCCGAACCTAATAGTTAGGTTTAAGTGTTGGGGAGTTGATAAATATATGTAGTTTAAATAGGTGGGTGGTTAGGATTTGATTTAATATTTTAAAATATATTGGTAGGATTTTTTGGAGTCTTAATATGGTAAGGGGCTGAAATTTAAATTAGGGGATTGTTACAAAAATATTCACTTAGGATTTGGTTTGATCTAAAGATAGGAATATGCAACAAACTAGGAGTTTCCTAATTTGGAAATGTGGAATTTAAATCTTTAATTGATTTGTTCAAATTTTGTGGAAATATTTTATATGTGGGATATATTATGGAATAGGAAAAAGGTGTGGGAGTTGTTTGTTAGGATTGTGATTTGGTTGGTTAGGATCTTGGGTAGTTAGATAGTTAGGCCAACTATAATGACACCTATGACAATTTCTATAAATAAAAATTCTATAAATAGAAACAAATTAATATATATATATATATATATATATATATATATATATATATATATATATACATATGGATATTTGGGTACACTACATGCCAACATGTGTTTGGATTTTGTTTGGGTCAAGTTCTAGTCCAAAGGAAGCAGTTTTACGGTAACCGTGGTTCTAGATGTTTGTCAATATTTTTGGAGCATGGGAGAGATCAAACAAATGCAACATCCATGTCTCAAATATATTAGGTACAATCAAGATTAGAAATATTAATTTTTTGGAAGAAAAAATGTTTGTGCATTGTCACGCCCCGATCTCCCGCAGGCAAATCGGCCGTTCCCGCTATGCGAGAATCACCGCGCCAGCGCTCCCACGGAATGATCGTTTTGACCCATCTGGACATGATACTGCACGAGCGTGAACCGCACCCATGCAAGGCTGTGGTTCATTGGCTGGCAGTAAGAGTTCTAAGCCACAGAGTCGCACAGATTATCCGAATGCAGGAGAATCATAAACGCATAAGATATTGGTAACAGGTTCACTGAGTTGACAATATAGCGGAAGCATTAAATAACACAAGTTGAAGTAAAGCAACTCTTTATTGATATAAACAAGTGTTACAGACGGCGTATAGTCAAGATTATAAGTCTCTCAAGCCTCTCTCTCTGAAACAGTAAAAGCGTGCCAAGTGGCTACAATTATGGAATGATTGTACAGGCGATGTTCACAACATTATGTCTTGTATATGTACTTCAGTTCTGGACGCAGCGCTCCAAGGCGTCAGAGCGAACTCCTGACCTTAATTAGCACACACGAAGGAGGCATCCGCACCGAACGAGATTCTCCCGCACCCTGCATACAATCTGGTGGATTATCAGTACATTGAATGCACTGGTGGGGAGGCTACTCGCCTGCTCGACAAATCCAAACATGTAATATAGGTTCCGTGCACCAACTATTAAGTTATCTTTCTAGTTTCCTTAGGATCAGTTTCATGCAAACATTGAATAGCCTAACTCGTGTAGCAGTGCGTCGTGCGATATAAGAGGAAACACGACGAGACTTACCAACTTACCATTTGTCCTTCCCTATCCAAGGCAAATATTATTAATTCAAGCACGGGCAGACATAAACATTCAGGGGCATATAGCATATGCAACACGAGTATTGTTGTATCATGATCGTTCAGGTGTTCAGTTGTTTCTTGATGCGATGCAATGACTCGCACACGGATAGCCGCTAAGCGAGGATAACTTATCTATATGAATATGAGTCGCTAGCATAGCCATTTGGGACATAGTCAAGGACAGGGATAGCATGATACGAGAGTACACGATGCGCTGCAAGCTATCCTATCCCGTACACGATGACTACACACGAGTTCCATCCGGATCGGATCGGCCCCAGTGCCCCGGTGACCGTCCGTGGAACAATACCTCATTTTCGAGTTGTCCGCGACATGCAATTATTGGTCTTCCAATTATCACGAGATACACGAGTGCACTAGAATACGAGTGCACTAGAACACGAGTACAGGAGATACTTGAATCTTGATTCTTTGTTCAGTGAATGACTTGTCTTGATGCATTCTCCTGGTTCAGGGCTGCCTTTGGTGACCTGACGGTCCCGGATACTTGTAGGTTCAATCATGCACGGAACGACTACTTAGTAGTCTCCCAGGGTTTGTATGAGAATAAGGCAACATACAAGCAGACAAGCATGCATTTGTATAACACAAACATTTATGTTAGCTCGGGCCCGAAGGTAAGCCGAGGATCGTAAGGGACATCCCGAGCGACACGTTCTAGGGTAGCATGCGAGGGTCTGAACATATATAAGCAATGTTTCATTTCCATGTTCTAGCATAAGCAATACAAGTTGGGTTTATTCCCTTAGCTAGGTGCATAAAATTCTTATTAGCATGCAGGGGGTGATTTACCTAGCGACTATCATGTATCATTCTAGATTTTATGTGTGCTGGCTAAGCAAAGACAAGTTCACCGTAGCTACCCACCTTAGCGATGATTCGCCTCGGTAAAGTGATACGTCAAGCGAGCCTCTGAAAGCCTAAGTCGGATTCCTGTAGGGACAAGTCTGGATATCCTTTACCTCAAATGAGTATTCTTGTCTGAGCAAAGCGGGTCGGGACATTGTACTTTTGCCGTTTGAATCGGCAGTCCACTTGAACGAAACGGGTTGTTACATCCTACCCAACTTAGAAAAAGTCTCGTTCTCGAGACTTATTAAGGACAAGCAATACGTTTCAATCAATTTTGATTTAATGATACAAGGTTGAGGCAAACCTATACAAGTCGTTGTACTTGTTTATTTGGATATTCACTTGCACAAGCATTCGAGATCAGCATATCGCGAGTGTAGATCGTACACATAATCGAAGTACCCCGCTAATACATGTATTTCACCAACTCGACGATAGCGAAGTCTTAGCACTCAAGTTTCACATCTTCTTGAGTCTTGGATAGTACACAAGTTCAAGGCGCCCCTCAAACATATGCATTCAACCAAACTTAGAGATAGTAAAATCGGATAAGCTATTTGCGATAATCTCAAGGGTTCTCACTCAGGTTGGCACAAAGGCCACTCGCAACACAATATCATACAAGCAATCATATCATTCAAAACGTATTTTGAAATTATTTAGACTTATTATTGGAATATTCCATCGAGGCATTGAGAGAGAGAGTGTACATAACCCATGAATGAGGTTTCGAAACTGAGATAATCAAAATAAAGTCCAAAGGCGTAGAAGCCAGGCTCTGATACCATTATGTAATGTTCCGATATCTCGGAGGCAAATTGGTCGTTCCCGCTAGGCGAGAATTATCGCGCCAGCGCTCCCACGAAACGATCGCTTTGACCCATCCGGACGTGATGTCGCACGAGCGTGAACCGCGCCCGTGCAAGGTCGTGGTTCATTGGCTGGCGGTAAGAGTTCTAAGCTACAGAGTCGCACGGACTGTCCGAGTGCAGCGAAATCATAAACACATAGGCGATTTGGTAACAGGTTCAATGAGTTGACAATATAGCGGAAACATTGAATAACACAAGTTGAAGTAAAGAAACTCTTTATTGATATAAACAAGTGTTACAGGCGGCGTATAGCTGAGATTACAAGTCGCTCAAGCCTCTCTCTCTGAAATAGTAAAAGCGTGCCAAGTGGCTACAATTGTGGAATGATTGTTCAGGCGATGATCAGGCGATGTTCACAATATTATGTCTTGTATATGTACTTCAGTTCCGGACGCAGCGCTCCAAGGCTTTAGAGCGAACTCTTGGCCTTAGCACATACGAAGGAGGCATCCGCACCGAACGAGGTTCTTCCGTACCCTGCATACAATCTGGTGGATTATCAGTACGTTAAATGCACTGGTGGGGAGGCTACTCGCCCGCTCAAAAAATCCAAACACGTAATATAGGTTTCGTGCACCAACTATTAAGTTGTCTTTCTAGTTGCCTTAGGATCAGTTTCATGCAAACATTGAATAGTCCAACTCGTGTGGCAGTGCGATATAAGAGAAAACACGGCAAGACTTACCAACTTACCATTTGTCCTTCCCTGTCCAAGGAAAACATTATTAATTCAAGCACGGACATGCATAAAAATTCAAGGGCATATAGCATATGCAACACGAGTATTGTTATATCATGATCGTTCAGGTGTTCAGTTATTTTTTGATGCGATGCAATGACTCGCACGCGGATAGCCACTAAGCGAAGATGACTTATCTATATGAACACGAGTCGCTGGATAGCCATTTGGGACATAGTCAAGGACAAGGATAGCATGATACGAGAGTAAACGATGCGCTGTAAGCTATCCTATCCCGTACACAATGACTACACACGAGTTCCATCCGGATCGGATTGGCCCCAGTGCCCCGGTGACCTTCCGTGGAACAATACCTCATTTCTGAGTTGTCCGCGACATGCAATTATTGGTCTTCCAATTATCACGAGATACAGAGTGCACTAGAACACGAGAATACGAGTGCACTAGAACACGAGTATACGAGATACTTGAATCTTGATTCTTTGTTCAATGAATGACTTGCCTTGATGCATTCCCCTGATTCGGGGCTGCCTTTGGTGACCTAACGGTCCCGGATACTTGCAGGTTTAATTATGCACGGAACGACTACTTAGTAGTCTCCCGGGGTTTGTATGAGAACAAGGCAACATACAAGCAAATAAGCATGCATTTGTCTAACACAAATATTCATGTTAGCTCGGGCCCGAAGGTAAGCCGAGGAGTGAGATCGTAAGGGACTTCCCGAGCGACACGTTCTAGGGTAGCATACGAGGGTCTGAACATATATAAGCAATGTTTTATTTCCATGTTCTAGCAAAAGCAATACAAGTTGCGATTATTCCCTTAGCTAGGTGTGTTGAATTCTTATTAGCATGCAGGGGGTGATTTACCTAGCGACTAGCATATATCATTCCAGATTTTATGTATGCTGGCTAAGCAAAGACAAGTTCACCGTAGCCACCCACCTTAGCGATGATTCACCTCGGTAGAGTGATACGTCAAGCGAGCCTCTGAAAGCCTAAGCCGGATTTCTGTAGGGACAAGTCTGGATATCCTTTGCCTCAAACGAGTATTCTCGCCTGAGCAAAGCGGGTCAGGACATTGCACTTTTGCCGTTTGAATCGGCAGTCCGCTTGAACGGAACGAGGTGTTACATACATTGCTCCAAATATCCAAGCCATGGCAAAGTGTCATATATAAAAAATATTTTTATATATTAATACATTAAAATATAAAATAAAATAAAATAAATTGAAAAGTACCAAATTACCCCTATTCCAAAATGAGGGGGCTTACACTATTCCTGGAGGGGAGGAGGTTGTAGATATACACTCAGCACCAGTAGTTCCGTTGAGGAGGAGCGATATAGGGCATCGACCATCTACGAGATACTCACAGGGTGAGTATGTGCTACTGACTGACGGGGGAGAACCCGAAAGTTTCGCAGAGGCTATGGAAGACGAACACAGGCAGGAGTGGATGAAGGCCATGCAGGAGAAGATGATTTCCTTGGAGGCCAACTCTACTTATGATCTGGTGTGGTTGCCAAAAGGCAAAAAGGCTTTGAAGAATCGATGGGTATTCAGAGTGAAGAAGATAGATGATGCTACTCGCCCTCGATACAAAGCAATGCTGGTAGTTAAAGGCTATAGTCAGCTGAAAGGCATAGATTATGATGAGATCTTTTCGTCAGTCGTCAAGCAGTCATCTATTCGGGTGGTGCTAGCTTTGGAAGCCAGTTTCGACTTGGAGGTCGAGTAAATGGATGTGAAGACGGCATTCCTCAATGGTAATCTTGAGGAGGAGTTGTATATGGAGCAGCCAGAGGGATTCTGTGAGAAGGACAAGTCACATTTGGTCTGTCGGTTGAGGAAGAGCTTGTATGATTTTGGGAAAGGTTTCTGCGCTTCTTTCCTAACAATTAGAGACCCATATTCCACCATTGACATTTTGGGAATATGCAAAACATTTAAAAGAGAGTAATTGATTAAAACCTTAAACATCATTTTGTTTCATTTCAACTAAAATCCTGTAATACTTGAATATACAGAATTTACTCTTGTAAAACTAAAGGTGAGTTTACAGAAGGAATTACCTGCCTAAGAAAAGGATTTGCACACATTCAGGCACACAACAATACTTCAGTTATTCAGAAAAGACGACAGCAGATCTCTTCAAAATGTAAACACAACTTACAAAACCAAGAAAAACTAATATCACGCAAAATACCAGTCAATAGTAGCTAATTATTGTCAAACATGTAACCGAAAATGTTATTTCTCCAATTTGCACACACTATCATAAAATGATGTTGCAACAAAGTATTGGACGATGTTATTCATCTTCCTCACAGACCAGCTTAATGCCACTGGTTAAAATTACAGGGCAGAAAGAATCGACACTTCAAAATTTAAAATAGTATCATATTCTGCCAAAAGAAATTATTCTGAAATCCAGGTATTACTAGGAGAGCTGCACTGAGCAAGCTGTCCAAGTTATTAACATAAACAAGGCACACAAATGAGAGATGTTAAACATCCATGAGTAACCAAGTCAGACTTAACAACCACCCTCCATCCAACCACTGATCTTCATTTGCATCATGCTCTTTGTTCGACATAGGTATTGGTTAAAACTTTGTGCTCATCACAGACCAAGTCATGTGGAGCAACTTTGAACGTGTGTTGTTAGTAGTCCTATTCTCAAGGGGAAACTCTTGGCTTTCCATGCTTGTAGGCATTGTATTTATGCTTTAGTATGCTTATAAAAGCAAATGCATAAATGTAGAAACTTAACACCAAGCTAATAAACTCCTCTCTCCTTTTGTGTGCTACTTATCTTCCTAGCACGTTCTTTTACGTAGTTTGCAGCACAGAGACTGTCAAGTGGTATCAGAGCCATATCGTCTGATGCGGACGAGAATCCACTCACACCTCCATCAGTGTCGACGTCGAGTCCAGCGAGCGGCTCGAGCGTGGCAGGCACCCTGGTGATCCCGAAGGTGTTTCAGGAGTCCGGCGGGACGCAGTATCCATAACTCACGCGTGCAAACTATGATGAATGGGCCCTGGTGATGCAATGTATGCTGGAGGCAAGAGGTCTCTGGGCGACGGTGCATACCGGGACGATGGAGCGGGAGCTGGATAGGAAAGCGATGGAGGCTCTCCTACGTTTTGTCCCGCCAGCGATGATCTCATCACTGGCGATCAAGGCGACGGCGCAGGAGGCATGGCAGTCTTTGAAGACGGTGTACGTCGGCAGCAATCGCATCAAGAAAGCGAAGGCGCAGTCGCTGCGCAAACAGTACGAACAGCTCACATTCCGGGACGGTGAGGGCGTGGACTCTTTCGCCATACGTCTCACTATTCTGTCGAGCGCTCTCGCGGCACTCGTCGACACAATCTTCGAGGAAAAGCACGTCCTCAAGATGCTGGCGGCGGTTCCCAAGAAGTACTGCCAGATCGCCCTGGCTATCGAGACCCTTTTAGACTCGATGAACTCACCATTAAGGATCTAACGGGGAGGCTTAAAGCAGCGGAGATCAGGGACGAGATCGAGAGTGGCAACACCTCGGGCGGTAAGTTACTGCTTATAGAGGAGGAGTGGGCTGCTCGTAAGAAACAGCAGAGAGGCGGCTCGTCCAGCAGGGGCGCAGGAAACAGCGGCCAGAAGAAGAAGTGGCGCATCCCGGAGAGGGACTCGGGATCGCACAATCCCAAGCCGAGCGGCGAAAGGAGCGACTCTGGTGCAACTCGCGACGAAAAGTGTCGTTATTGCAGAAAACTGGGCCACTGGGCTCATGAATGCCGCAAGAAGAAGAAGGACGAGGCCCTTTTGGCGCAGGTGGAGGAGGATGAATCGGCGCTTCTGATGGCGCAGGTGTGCACAATCGTCGAAATGCCCTACACCCACGCCGAAGCGACCGAGCAGGTGTTGCTCAATGAGGAGTGCACCATGGTAAAGCTTGGGGAGTGGGAGGACACCGACAATGTGACCTGGTACTGCGATACAGGAGCGTCTAACCATATGACGGGCGCGCGGGTACTCTTCTCCGAACTCGACACCGGCGTACGGGGCAGCGTCAAATTTGGCGATGGCTCCATCGTGGACATCCAAGGCCGGGGCACGGTGGTGTTCACGGGACAAGGAAGAGAACATCGAGCCCTCACCAACGTCTACTACATTCCTCGGTTGCGTAGCAATATCGTCAGCATCGGGCAATTGGACGAGACCGGCTGCTCCACGCTAATCGAGGATGGAATGCTTCAAATCCGTGACAAACAGCGCCGCCTCCTTGCTAAGGTATCACGCACTTCAAATCGTCTATATATCCTTCCATTGTGGATCGCACAGCCGGTATGCCTCACGGCACAGTGCTCGGACATGGCGTGGCGCTGGCATGCGCGCTACGGCCATCTACACTTCTACAAGACACGTGGCAGTGGCCAGCAGCACACACCGATGGACAAACCCAATTTAATGGATCCATCATGGCGTACTTAAGCTGTAAAATCAAGTCTACGACAACATGGCACAACTAATCTCATCCACACAAGATATAAAATATGATCCACAGAATATAAGGAATGTAATCATCAACCAGTCTCAACAAAGTGCTTCGGGGAACAACCCGATAATATCTGATACAATGGTTCAACAGACCAAAATATAAATGACAGAATAAAGTAAATACTGAGCATGAAACATAGATGCTCAGGAAAGTCTTCAGCTAACACCTCATCCTCGGATGTCGGTACAGCTCCTGTATCAGCTCCTGCTGCGGTCCCGTATACCTCGGGATAGATTTCGTCTGCAAATCCTGGGAACATAATCCGGATCCAGGTCCTCAGGGGACATAGCAAGGTACAGATAATACAAGCCAAATAAATAATGCAGTATAGAAAATAAATGAAATAAATAGGGTAAGTATGTAACCATCTACGAAAATGCAATATGAGCGCATCACGAGTACTTAGGATGAGCCACTACAAGCTCTGTGTCAGGGAGCCGGTAGCGGTAATAACCGGTAATGTGTCTAGCTCTGCTACGAAAGTCTACGACCTCACAATAGTAGTAGATATATATAAAACAGCCTGTAGCCTGTGTGTCTCTCCCCACCCAATGTAACCACGCATCTCATGACCATAACGTCTCATGTCCATGTCAAGCGGGATCATAGCTAATGCAACAAGTCATAAAGTATCTATGAATATAGTATCTCCGTCAAGTCCTGTATCCTATACAGAATCGCCATGAATATCTCAGGAAGATCCGGTCTCATGAATGGTGTCAAGTATCCTGGGTCATAGCCTACTTGGTAAGACCGGTACGAGAATATAAATGGGTCACGAATGTCCATCTCTAGATGACAATACACAACACCGCGTACGGTGTTGGCACCCGACTAGTAATCAGATACTGAGCAAGTCACACGGTCCTAGGTTAAGCATGCACAGCAAATATAAATGAAGCAAGAAAAATATGTAACAATACTGCAGAGTTTGGCAAGGTACACTTGCCTGGGGTTTGAATACCAACAGTCGTCCCTGTATAAGTAGATCCTGTAGGTACTCCTCCAAAAGCTATAATAAACATCACCAACAGTCTCAAAAGATATCAAATAGCTAAAAATGCATGTCCTTAAGTCTAATTTGGACACAAGGGCAAAAATAATATTTTCGGGCCAAAGCGGGGTCCACATGTGGGCCACTTTGCACCGAAAAGCGTGTCAGGGTCAAAGGTCTCCAAATTACTTAAACTCAGTATCAACAAGTCAGGAACGATGATACGAACCCAACGGAACTTCCAGAATTGGATTCCGATGAGCCGATCACAAAATCGTCCGTCAAGTGGAGCTTGTAGGGCCCACGATACACAATTTTGTCAACGTTCTCAGAATCGAATCAAACTTGGGTCACAGGACCAACGTATTACTACGAGTCCGATGGTACAAGTTTCGTCTCGATCCGAATTGTGTACACAAAGTTACAGCGTTTTCCAGAATAGACGGATATGGGGCATTGTCGGAGGATACGCGTTGATTTCGGTGTACACGCACATCCAAATCAACTTCTGTGAAATCCCACACATCCGTATCAACGTCGCGCATATTTCGGTAAAGACCGCGTGCGACCAAGTCGTCCCGTTTGGCGGGGCGCACTCAGTTCCGGGGTAAAATAAGGCGTAGGTTTTCCTATTTTTGGATCGCGGTTTGCGATCACCACAGGACGCGATGCACCGAGCGGGTTGTACGGAAATCAAGAGGGTTATACAGTCTACGCGTTGCAACTGACGAAATCAAAAACAGAATTACGAGGAGAGAGGAAACGCTACCTGAACAGGGCTCCGTGAATCTGAATTTCACGTTTTCGGTCACTGTGTCAACCGTGTCCGGGTTCTGTGGGAACTGTGTCCGCGTCCGCTGCTAGGGCTGCATCGACAGGCGGGGGCGAGGTCGACAGTGGCTCAGACGGCCGGAGCTATGTCAGAAAAGCGGCTTAGGGCTGCTGAGGGTGGAGCGGTGATCGGGGACGGAGGAGTTCTGGACGGGGGTCGAGAGGTACAGCGGGCCGGAGTCGTCGAAGGGGTGGCGGAGGTTCTAGGTCGGAGGAGAGGTCATGGGGGTTCGAGGTCGGCGAGGGGATTTGTGGAGGCGGTGTCGATCGGGTGGTCGACGGCGGGGGTTGAGCGGAGAAGGGTGTGCTCGGGGCGGTGGATCGCTGGAGGGTCGGCGGCGCCGGGTTCGAGCGGGAAGCGGCGGAGAGAGGAGAAAGACGACGGCGGCGGAGAGAATTATTAGGGTTGTGGCGATGGGCACGAACGTCGAGAGGGGGGTTTTATACGGCGCCGTCGGGTCGAAACAGTGTTTCCGACCCGAATTGGGTTTAGGGTTTCGGAAACCGGGTTTCGGGTCCGGGTCGGGTTCGAATCGGATCCGACCCGACGTGACCCGTTATGCTGGGTTGGCTTGGTTCGGTTCAGTCAATGGTTTGGTTGGTTCACTGCGGTTTGGTTTATTTCAGATAAACTGGGTTCAATTTAGGGTTTGTTTTGGTTTAATTCTATAATAGTTTTTAGGACTTTAAAACTGTTTCTGGAGTCCAATAAATTCACAAAAAATTATCCTATGTCCGGTTTTTCATTTTACACCATAAAATATTATTTTCATAATATTTTAACATCAATTAACAGCACTTAAAAATCTTTTAATCATAATTACCTTAGTTCTTCACCCAGAAAAATACCGAAAATATGGGGAAAAATTATATTAAAATATTCTGAAAAATCAGGGTATTTACAATCTACCCCCCTTAAGAGGATTATGTCATCGCAATCAAAGAATAAGCTACTAAATGAAGGACTAGGAAATTACAAGAATGCTTAGTTTATAACTGCATCCGCGAACAAGTGAGGATAACGCTGGCGCATACTATCCTCCCGTTCCCAGGTCGATTCGCCAGGAGAATGATGTTTCCAAGCTACACGAACCAGTCTGATTGTCTGTTCTCGCAATGTCTTCTCGCTGATGTCGAGTATGCCAACTGGTTGTTCTTTATATCTCAAGCTAGGGCCCACTGCGATCTCTGAATGATCGACTACGTAACTTGGGTCGGTCACGTACCTTCTCAGCTGTGAGACATGGAATACGTCATGCACTCCCTCTAAGGATGGTGGTAATGCAAGACGATAAGCTACCTCACCAATGCGCTCCAGAATATCAAATGGCCCAATATACCTTGGGCTCAACTTGCCTTTGCTGCCGAATCTAATAGTACCTCGAGTGGGCAAAATCCTCAAGAATACGTGCTCTCCTTCTTTGAACTCTAGGGGACGTCTGTGCGTATCAGCCCAATGCTTCTGTCTGTCCTGGACTGCTCGAAGGTGATTCTGAATCTATTTTACCTTCTCCACTGTCTGCATTATCAATTCTGGACCCAGTATTTAACGTTCACCAACGTCACTCCAACATATTGGCGATCTGCACTTCCTTCCGTATAATGTCTCGAATGGTGCCATCTGAATACTGGCCTGATAACTGTTGTTGTAGGAGAACTCCACTAAGTGTAAATGATCTTCCCAAGATCCTCCAAAGTCTAGCATACACGATCGCAATATATCCTCCAAGATCTGAATCGTGCGCTCTGATTGACCATCTGTCTGTGGATGGTAAGCTGTGCTGAATTTGAGTCTGGTGCCAAGACTCTCTTGTATGCTTCGCCAGAAATAAGATGTAAATCTCGAATCTCGATCAGACACGATACTAACCGGCACTCCATGTAATCTTACGATTTGTCGCATATACATGTCGGCTAGTACCTCTGTGGACTGTCCAACTCTAAATGGCAAGTAGTATGCCGATTTAGTGAGTCGATCCACGATAACCCATACTGTATCTCTTCCGCTGGGGCTCCTTGGAAATCCTGTGACAAAATCTATCGTGATATGTTCCCACTTCCATTCTGGTATAGGAAGCGGCTATAACATACCTGCAGTCCTCTGATGCTCGGCCTTTACTTGCTGACAGACTAAATATTTAGCCACAAATCTTACAATCTCCCTTTTTATTCCATGCCACCAATAATACTGTCTCAAGTCTCGGTACATCTTGGTTCCTCCTGGGTGAACAGAGTACATAGAGCTATGTGCTTCAGTCATTAACTCCTGTCTTAGTTCTCCATTTGGAACATACAGGCGATTTCCACACCTTAATGTCCCATCTTCATGTACGCGAAGTCCTGTCTGCATGCCTGCTTCTGTCCTCTCTTTGAGTCTTCGGAATCTAGCATCGGTGGGCAATGCCTCTTTAATTCTTTCCACAAGTGACGACTTGACTTCAAGATTATCCAGCAAGCCACTCTGTCCTGGTAAAACCACCTCTATCTGAAGCTCTTGTAGATCTCTCAATAACTCCGGCTGTATCGTCAAGAAATAAGCCGTAGGCTTCCTGCTGAGTGTGTCTGCTACGACATTCGCCTTTCCTGGATGATACTGCAGATCTATATCAAAGTCTACCATCAATTCCAGCTAATGTCTCTGCCTCATATTGAGCTCCTTCTGAGTATATACGTACTTCAGACTCTTGTGATCTGTAAAGATGTCTACCTTCTCCCCATAAAGGTAGTGCCTCCAAATCTTTAATGCAAATATAACTGCCGCTAACTCCAGATAGTGTGTTGGGTAGTTCTTCTCGTGGACCTTCAACTGTTTTGATGCATAAGCGATAACTTTGCCATGTTGCATCAAAACACATCCTAGTCCACTACCTGATGCATCACTGTAAACAACAAAACCTCCTGACCCTGAAGGAAGAGTCAAGACAGGTGCTGTTATCAATCTTCTCTTCAATTCTTCAAAAGCCTTCTGGCAGTCTTCTGTCCATATAAACTCCTGGTCTTTACGTGTCAACTTCGTCATAGGCTCTGCAATTCTTGAAAAAATTTCTACAAACCTTCGATAATATTCCGTAAGTCCGAGAAAACTTCTCACCTCTGCAACTGACGTAGGTGTAGGCCAGGTCTCTATTGCCGCAACTTTCTTCGGATCAACTGAAAGTCCTTCTCCTGAGATGATATGTCCCAAGAAAGGCACTTTATCCATACAAAACTCATACTTACTGAGTTTGGCATATAACTTCTCCTGCCTCAAGGTCTCTAACACAATTTTAAGATGCTCCTCGAAGAAACTCAAATTCTGGATGTCCAGGCGGTCTAAATATAACATTTCTAAGTCGACAATCAAGAGTCGCATGGTACTGACTTAACCAGTCCATACCAAGTACAACATCATAATCCGGCATGGAAAAGATCAGAAATTGAGCTCGCATCTCTCTTCCACAGACTACTACAGAATAGGATCTACAGACGTCACTAACCGGAATAATTCTACCTCCCGTAAGAATTCTCTTTATCTTAGGAAGGGATGCGGTAGCTACTCTATGGGTGGCTACAAAGCTAGCTGCTATAAATGAATGCGATGCTCCAAAATCAAATAAAGCTACAGCTGGTAATGAAGCTACTAAAATAGTACCTGCGATAACTTTGCCTGCAGTAGCTTCCTCCTCAACAGCCATTGTGAATGCCTGGCCTCGTCCCTGAGCTGGATCTCTCTGCTGCTGAGCCTGCTGAAATAGGGCTGCCTATGGTGCCAGTGGTGGTCTCTGTTGGTAGCCTCCTGTAGCTGGTTGCCTGACTCCTCCAACTCTTGTCTGCGGTGCCCCTACTGCTGGATAAGCTGGTCGTGGTGCAGGTAAAGCTAGTCTCGGTGCTTCGTCTCTTCGTTCAAAATAGTCTCTGGATAGATGCTGGTTGGATCCGCAACTCAGACATAGTCCCAACTTACGTCTGCATTCTCTCTCAATGTGACCTACCTTGCCGCAGTGGTGGCAAGTAGGGAGAGATATGGCCCTGTGTGCTGCTCTCTCTGGCATACTCCTCTGGGACCATTTTGCTGAATCCCCATGTGCTGTCCTGGATGGTGCTGATGTGATTGGCCTCTTCAGATTTGACTCCCTTCTAGTGACGCGCTCCATGCGTCATACTGCTGTAAGGACGTCGGTATATGATGTAGGTGCGATCGATCCAATCAACCTCTGGAGCTCGAACTTCAGTCCGTCAAAGAACTTCTCAGCTTTCTCTTCTTCCGTCAAAATCAAGGTTGGGGCGAAGCGACTGAGACGAATAAATTCTGCGTTGTATTCTTCCACTTTCATGTTGCCTTGGATAAGGTGGTTGAACTTGTCTCTGAGCTCCGACCGTGCTACTACTGGAATATACATCTCTCGAAAGAGTCTGGAGAACTCTTCCCAAGGACTCAGTCCTGTCTGAGCCTCATTTCTTCTAATAACCACCAATGATGTGCATTTTCAGTTAACTGCATCCTGACTGCAGTCATCCATTTCTCTCTCGGAAGTTCAGCTGCTTCCAACTGGTGTTGTATGTTCGTGAGCCACTCATGAACTTTTATTGGCCCCTCTTTACCAGAAAAGGTACGAGGCTTGAGCTGACGAAAATCGATGATAGATCCCATCGCTGATCGCCTCGCTGGTGGATTTGCCTGCTCCAATGCGGATACCAGGCTGGTTCTCAGATACTCTGCCTCGTGACGATGTGCCTCTTGCTGAATCTGCTGTTGGGCTTGCATCATGGCATACATCATCTGAAATATCTGTTGCCCGTCCATGGCTTGCCGTGGCGGGAAAACTGGCATCTGTGGAGTAAATTGTGGCGGAGGTGGGATGTCATCACGTCGGAACCTTGGATTAGGCTGGCCGGTTTGATTGCTCTGCGATGTTTGTCCTCCATTCCCTGGTGTCACTCCGTCTATATAAGTAACCACAGCGTCGTATGGTGTATCCAAGGGAATCTCATCTCCGTTCCTGGAATCCATTACTCTGCAACCAAAAGATAAACTATAAGAACGCTCAGAGAAATCAACACATGATGCAAATCAAGTAACAAATTTGAGTTTGATATAGAGTTCAAAAATAGTTCAAATAATGGATGAGATCCTATAACTTATCCTATCCTTAGGGCAGGCTTGTTCGGTCCCTAAGTTGAAACCGAATGATTTAGTTGTAGACCTGCATGGGCCACCACAAAAACTATGTCATGCCCTAGTCCTAAAATACCGAGGGACTAGACACGTGGCAATGGCCCGTAGCACACACCGATGGACAAAACCAATTTAATGGATCCATCAGGGCGTACTTATGCTGTAAAATCAAGTCTACGACAACATGGCACAACTAATCTCATCCACACAAGATATAAATATGATCCACAGAATATAAGGAATGTAAATCATCAACCAGTCTCAACAAAGTGCTTTGGGGAACAACCCGATAATATCTGATACAATGGTTCAACAGACCAAAATATAAATGACAGAATAAAGTAAATACTGAGCATGAAACATAGATGCTCAGGAAAAGTCTTCAGCTAACACCTCGTCCTCGTATGTCGGTACAGCTCCTGTATCAGCTCCTGCTGCGGTCCCGTATACCTCGGGATAGATCTCGTCTGCAAATCCTGGGAAAATAATCCGGATCCAGGTCCTCAGGGAACATAGCAAGGTATAGATAATACAAGCCAAATAAATAATGCAGTGCAAAAAATAAATGAAATAAATAGGGTAAGTATGTAACCATCTATGTGAAATACAATATGAGAGCATCACGAGTACTCAGGCTGAGCCACTACAAGCTCTGTGTCGGGGAGCCGGTAGCGGTAATAACCGATAATATGTCTATCTCTGCTACGAGAGTCCACAACCTCATAATAGTAGTAGATATATATAAAATAGCTTGTAGCATGTGTGTCTCTCCCCACCCAATGTAACCACGTATCTCATGACCATAACGTCTCATGTCCATGTCAAGCGGGATCATAACTAATGCAACAAGTCATAAAGTATCTATGAATATAGTATCTCTGTCAAGTCCTGTATCCCATACAGAATTACCATGAATATCTCAGGAAGATTCTATCTCATGAATGGTGTCAAGTGTCCAGGATCATAGTGTACTTGGTAAGACCAGTACGAGAATGTAAAGGGGTCACGAATGTCCATCTCTAGATGACAATACACAATACCGCGTACGGTGTTGGCACCCGACTAGTAATCGGACGCTGAGCAAGTCACACAGTCCTAGGTTAAGCATGCACAACAAATATAAATGAAGCAAGGAAAATATGTAACAATACTGCAGAGTTTGGCAAGGTACACTTGCCTGGGGTTTGAATACCAACAGTCGTCCCTGTATCAGTAGATCCTGTAGGTACTCCTCCAAAAGCTGTAATAAACATCACCAATAGTCTCAGAAGATATCAAATAGCTAGAAATGCCTGTCCTTAAGTCCAATTTGGACACAAGGGCAAAAATGACATTTTCGGGCCAAAGCGGGGTCCACATGTGGGCCACTTTGCATCGAAAAGTGTGTCAGGGTCAAAGGTCTCCAAATTCCTCAAACTCAGTGTCAACAAGTCAGGAACGATGATACGAACCCAACGGAACTTCCAGAATTGGATTCCGATGAGCCGATCACAAAATTGTCCGTCAAGTGGAGCCTGTGGGGCCCACGATACGCGATTTTGTCAATGTTCTCAGAATCGAACCAAACTTGGGTCACAGGACCAGCGTATTGCTACGAGTTCGATGGCATAAGTTTTGTCTTGATCCGACGCATGGACATAAAGGTACAACGTGTTCCAGAATAGGCGGATACGGGGAGTTGTCGGCGGATATGCGTTGATTTCGGTGTGCACGCACATCCAAATCAACTTATGTGAAATCCCTCACGTCCATATCAACGTCGCGCACATTTCGGTAAAGACCGCGTGCGACCAAGTCATCCCGTTTGGCGGGGCGCACTTAGTTCCGGGGTGAAACAAGGCGTAGGTTTTTTTGTTTTTGGATCACGGTTTGCGATCACCACAGGACGCGACGCACCGAGCGGGTTGTAAGGTCATCGAGAGGGTTATACATTCTATGCGTTACAACTGACGGAATCGAAAATGGAATTACGAGTAGAGAGGAAACGCTACCTGAATAGGGCTCCGTGAATCTGAATTTCATGTGTCCGGTCACTGTGTCAACCGTGTCCGGGTTCTGTGGGAACTGTGTCCGCGTCCACTGTTAGGGCTGCGTCAACAGGCGGAGAGGCGCTCGCGGGCGGCGGCGGTGAGGTCGGCAGCGGCTCAGACGGCCGGAGCTAGGTAAGGGCAGCGGCTTAGGGCTGCTGAGGGTGGAGCGGTGATCGGGGACGGAGGAGTTCTGGACGGGGGTCGAGAGGTACAGCGGGCCAAAGTCGTCGAAAGGGTGGCTGAGGTTCTAGGTCGGAGGAGAGGTCGTGGGGGTTCGAGGTTGACGAGGGGATTTGTGGAGGCGGTGTCGATCGGGTGGTCGACGGCGGGGGTTGAGCGGGGAAGGGTGTGCTCGGGGCGGTGGATCGCTGGGGGTCGGCGGCGTCGGGTTCGAGCAGAAAGCGGCGGAGAGAGGAGAAAGACGGCGGCGGCTGAGAGAATTATTAGGGTTGTGGCGCTGGGCACGAACGTCGAGAGGGGGGGTTTTATACGGCGCCGCCGGGTCGGAACAGTATTTCTGACCCGAATTGGGTTTAGGGTTTCGGAAACCGGGTTTCGGGTCTGGGTCGGGTTCGACTCAGATCCGACCCGACCCAACCCGTTATGCTGGGTTGGCTTGGTTCGGTTCAGTCAATGGTTTGGTTTGGTTCACTGCGGTTTGGTTTATTTCAGATAAACCAGGTTCAATTCAGGGTTTGTTTTGGTTTAATTTTATAATGGTTTTCAGGGCTTTAAAACTATTTTCGGAGTCCAATAAATTCACAAAAAATTACCCTATGTCCGATTTTCTATTTTACACCATAAAATATTATTTCCATATTATTTTAACATCAATTAACAGCACTTAAAAATATTTTAATCATAATTACCTTAGTTCTTCATCCAGAAAAATACCAAAAATATGGGAAAAAATTATATTAAAATATTCTAAAAAAATCAGGGTGTTTACAATCTACCCCCCTTAAGAGGATTGCGTCCTCACAATCAAAGAATAAGCTACTAAAGGAAGGACTAGGAAATTACAAGAATGCTTAGTTTATAACTGCATCCGCGAACAAGTGAGGATAACGCTGGCGCATACTATCCTCCCGTTCCCAGGTCAATTCGCCAGGAGAATGATATTTCAAAGATACACGAACCAGTCTGATTGTCTGTCCTTGCAATGTCTTCTCGCTGATGTCGAGTATGCCAACTGGTTGTTCTTCATATCTCAAGCTAGGGCCCACTGCGATCTCTGAATGATCGACTACGTGACTTGGGTCGGTCACGTACCTTCTCAGCTGTGAGACATGGAATACGTCATGCACTCCCTCTAAGGATGGTGGTAATGCAAGACGATAAGCCACCTCACCAATGCACTCCAGAATATCAAATGGCCCAATATACCTTGGGCTCAACTTGCCTCTGCTGCCGAATCTAATAGTACCTCGAGTGGACAAAATCGTCAAGAATACGTGCTCTCCTTCTTTAAACTCTAGGGGACGTCTGTGCGTATCAGCCCAATGCTTATGTCTGTCCTGGGCTGCTCGAAGGTGATTCTGAATCTGTTTTATCTTCTCCACTGTCTGCGTTATCAATTCTGGACCCAGTATTTAACGTTCACCAACGTCACTCTAACATATTGGCGATCTGTACTTTCTTCCGTATAATGCCTCGAATGGTGCCATCTGAATGCTGTCCTGATAACTGTTGTTGTAGGAAAACTCCACTAAGTGCAAATGATCTTCCCAAGATCCTCCAAAGTTTAGCATACACGATCGCAACATATCCTCCAAGATCTGAATCGTGCGCTCTGATTGACCATTTGTCTGTGGATGGTAAGCTGTGCTGAATTTGAGTCTGGTGCCAAGACTCTCTTGCATGCTTCGCCAGAAATGAGATATAAATCTCGAATCTCGATCCGACACGATACTAACCGGCACTCCATGTAATCTTACGATTTGTCGCATATACATGTCGGCTAGTACCTCTGTGGACTGTCCAACTCTAAATGGCAAGAAGTATGCTGATTTAGTGAGTCAATCCACGATAACCCATACTGCATCTTTTCCGCTGGGGCTCCTTGGAAATCCTGTGACAAAATCCATCGTGATATGTTCCCACTTCCATTCTTGTATAGAAAGCGGCTGTAACATACCTGCAGTCCTCTGATGCTCGGCCTTTACTTGCTGACAGACTAAACATTTAGCCACAAATCATGCAATCTCCCTTTTCATTCCATGCCACCAATAATACTGTCTCAAGTCTCGGTACATCTTGGTTCCTCCTGGGTGAACAGAGTACATAGAGCTATGTGCTTCAGTCATTAACTCCTGTCTTAGTTCTCCATTTGGAACATACAGGCGATTTCCACACCTTAATGTCCCGTCTTCATGTACGCGAAGTCCTGTCCGCATGCCTGCTTCTGTCCTCTATTTGAGTCTTCGGAATCTAGCATCGGTGGACAATGCCTCTTTAATTCTATCCATAAGTGACGACTTTACTTTAAGATTAGCCAGCAAGCCACTCTGTCCTGGTAAAACTACCTCTATCTGAAGCTCTTGTAGATCTCTCAATAACTCCGGCTACATCGTCAAGAAATAAGCCGTAGGCTTCCTGCTGAGTATGTCTGCTATGAAATTCGTCTTTCCTGGATGATACTGCAAATCTATATCAAAGTCTACCATCAATTCCAGCCAACGTCTCTGCCTCATGTTGAGCTTCTTCTGAGTATATACATACTTCAGACTCTTGTGATATGTAAAGATGTCTACCTTCTCCCCATAAAGGTAGTGCCTCCAAGTCTTCAATGCAAATATAACTGCTGCTAACTCCAGATCGTGTGTTGGGTAGTTCTTCTCATGGACCTTCAACTGTCTTGATGCATAAGCGATAACTTTGCCATGTTGCATCAAAACACATCCTAGTCCACTACCTGATGCATCACTGTAAACAACAAAACCTCCTGACCCTGAAGGAAGAGTCAAGACAGGTGCTATTATCAATCTTCTCTTCAATTCTTTAAAAGCCTTCTGGCAGTCTTCTGTCCATATAAACTCCTGGTCTTTAGGTGTCAACTTCGTCATAGGCTCTGCAATCCTTGAAAATTTTTCTAGAAACCTTCGATAATATCCCGTAAGTCCGAGAAAACTTCTCACCTCTGCAACTGACGTAGGTGTAGGCCAGGTCTCTATTGCCGCAACTTTCTTCGGATAAACTGAAAGTCCTTCTTCTGAGATGATATGTCCCAAGAAAGGTACTTTATCTATACAAAACTCACACTTACTGAGTTTGGCATATAACTTCTCATGCCTCAAGGTCTCTAACACGATTCTGAGATGCTCTTCGAAGAAACTCAAATTCTGGATGTCCAGGCGGTCTAAATATAACCTTTCCAAGTCGGCAATCAAGAGTCGCATGGTACTGACTTAACCAGTCCATACCAAGTACAACATCATAATCCGGCATGGAAAAGATCAAAAATTGAGCTCGTATCTCTCTTCCACAGACTACTACAGAACAGGATCAACAGACGTCACTAACCGAAATAATTCCACCTCCCGTAAGAATTCTCTTTATCTTAGGAAGGGGTGCGATAGCTTCTCTATGGGTGGCTACAAAGCTAGCTGCTATAAATGAATGCGATGCTCCAGAATCAAATAAAACTACAACTGGTAATGAAGCTACTAAAATAGTACCTGCGATAACTTTGCCTGCAGTAGCTTCCTCCTCAACAGCCATTGTGAATGCCTGGCCTCGTCCCTGAGCTGGACCTCTTTGCTGCTGAGCCTGCTGAAATAGGGCTGCCTGTGGTGCCAGTGGTGGTCTCTGTTGGTAGCCTCCTGTAGCTGGTGGCCTGACTCCTCCAACTCCTGTCTGCGGTGCCCCTACTGCTGGATAAGCTGGTCGTGGTGCAGGTAAACCTAGTCTCGGTGCTCCGTCTCTACATTCAGAACAGTCCCTGGATAGATGCTGGTTGGATCCGCAGCTTAGACATAGTCCCAACTTACGCCTGTATTCTCTCTCAATGTGACCTACCTTGCCGCAGTGGTGGCAAGTAGCGAGAGATATGGCCCTGTGTGCTGCTCTCTCTGGCATACTCCTCTGGGACCGTTTTGCTGAATCCCCATGTGTTGTCCTGGATGATGCTGATGTGATTGGCCTCTTCAAATTTGACTCCCTTCTAGTGACGCGCTCCATGCGTCGTACTACTGTAAGGACGTCGGTATATGATGTAGGTACGACCGATCCAATCAACCTCTGGAGCTCGAACTTCAGTCCGTCAAAGAACTTCTCAGCTTTCTCTTCCTCTGTCGAAATCAAGGTTGGGGCGAAGCGACTGAGACGAATAAATTTTGCGTTGTATTCTTCCACTGTCATGTTGCCTTGGATAAGGCGGTTGAACTTGTCTCTGAGCTCCGACCGTGCTACTGCTGGAATATACATCTCTCGGAAGAGTCTAGAAAACTCTTTCCATGTGACTCGGTCCTGTCCGAGCCTCCTTTCTTCTGATAACCACCAATGATGTACATTTTCAGTTAACTGCATCCTGACTGCAGTCATCCACTTCTCTCTCGAAAGTTCAGCTGCTTCCAACTGGTGCTGTATGTTCGTGAGCCATTCATGAACTTCTGTTGGCCCCTCTTTACCAGAAAAGGTACGAGGCTTAAGCTGACGGAAATTGGTGATAGATCCCGTCGTTGATCGCCTCGCTGGTGGATTTGCCTGCTCCAATGCGGATACCAGGCTGGTTCTCAGATACTCTGCCTCGTGACGATGTGCCTCTTGCTGAATCTGCTGCTGGGCTTGCATCATGGCATACATCATCTGAAATATCTGTTGCCCGTCCATGGCTTGCCCTGGCGGAAAAACTGGCATATGTGGAGTAAATTGTGGCGGAGGTGGGATGTCATCACGCCGGAACCTTGGATTAGGCTGGCCGGTTTGATTGCTCTGCGATGTTTGTCCTCCATTCCCTGGTGTCACTCCGTCTACATAAGTAATCACAGCGTCGTGTGGTATATCCAAGGGAATCTGTAAACCCCCTCGACCAGTAATTAGGGTTAAATAATTTAATTAGCATAATTAGGGTTAATTAGAATTATTTATGATTTAATATATAGCATTATGATACTTGTGCAATGTTTGATTTTTTTAGGATACTACCTTAGCTGTTGCCCTAAAACGAATTCCACATATTTGACCTAGACCTGTAAACCCATCATAGTGAACCAAGAACAAACCCCGGATACCGATTTTCGTGCCAAATTATAGCCGCACAAAAGTCGTTACAAACGTCCGTGCGCAAATTAATTAAATTACGTAATTACGTTCGCTGCCCGTTCCAATTGACATTGAGACCCAACCTCAACCAGTTTTGACCAACCCAGATCACGATAATATTGTACACTGAGCCTACTACACCAATGACCCTTGTCCAATCAAATTTAGACTCCCAGTTTTTAATTAAATTAAATTAGAAACACCCGTCATATTAATCATGAATTAATTAATGTGGCTACCCAACCTCAATAAAATTGGACCCAACTCCAACCCAAACCCACATCCACACCCACAAGCCTCATACAAAACACCAAACACCATCATAGTCCAATGAGGAACACCAAACATGGTGTTTGTTTGCATTAAATCCCCAATCCTAGTTATTATGCAAATACTAAATTGTTCAGGGTCCTAATTACAAAATTGCAATGTGGTGTCCCCCTCTCATTGGCCCAAACCATCATGGAGAAAAGTAATGCTCATAACCAACCGTAGGCATTTGGTTTCCCCCCCATTTTTCATGTCCTTACACCCCCTTTTTGGGAACCCATCATGACCCTACAATTTGAATGGCCTATTCCTAGCCCTCCACTCATCTTGATGGACAACCCCACTCCCCAAGAATGTTTGTCCAGCCGGCCCTAATCCCTAGGCAGCCCCCCTCACTCTCTCTCCTACATATACATACATTAGTACCCATTAAAAGAGAAACAAAACCCTAATAATACCCAAAACCCAAAGTCCCCCAACCAAACCCATCACACAGCCGACCCCAACTCCTTCTCCCCGAGCTCGACGCCGGCCATCAGCCACCACCAGTCGCCACCATCCTAACCCGACCCCTTCGCCGGACCCTCCCCTACCCTCAACCGCCGCCACCCGGCCACTACGCCGCCGGCAGCTACCCCCCAACAGCCCCACACCAACCCGAGTCTCCCTGCCCGCACAGCATAGCCGACCTCCCCTCAGCTTCGTGCTCCGCCACCACCGCGTCTCCGACCACCAGACTTGGCCGACGACTCCCCCGTCCAGTCCTCCACCACCCCGCCTTGTTTCAGCCGACACCGCCGCCGCCTCGAGGAGCTACCGGACCCGCAGCGTAGATCTATACCAAACTGCTGCTGCTGCCCACCTCCTCCCCGTGCGACGCCGGAGCGCCGTCCGGCCACCCCCGCCGGCGACGACCGACCAACTCGACCCCCCTCGACCTGTCGAACACCTAGGTACAATATTTTATGTGTAATTATTTATATTTATACATATACTTTTAGTTGCAAGTTATATATATATGAGTCTCATATATCCTGTATTTTAATACGTATTCTATACTATTTAATGTATTTTATGTAATTATCAGTATGTATATTTATAATATTCCAGTATAAATTCCATAATATATATTTATAATCATTTTAATTTATATTATGTATAATAGGGTTATGTATGTATATATGTATGTATGTAAGTATGTATGTATGTATGCATGTTCTTTTTCTAAATACTAAGAATATTAAATATCTAATATCTATAATATTAAATACATTTCTGGAAATCAAGTATTATTTTTGGGTATATGCTGTATTTCTATTTTCTGGGTATATTTTGTAGATAACATAAATATATAAGTACGTATTTTTATAAATAAAAATGTATGTATATACATAGTATATATATACATGAGTTTAAATACCCTATTTTTTATTTGAATACCTAATATGTATATATATAAGTATATATGTATTTTTGTGTATATAAAGGTATGTATATATAAATATATATATATATATATATATATATATATATATATATATATATATATATATATATATATATATATATATATATATATATATACTTGTGTATGAGTATATATATATCTAAATATAAGTAAATATGTTATTTACATAGATACATAAGCTTACTATTTAAATACATGTATATAATGTAGGGTGTATTTATTTGTGTACTTATATAGTATAAAATATATGAATATGTATAAATAAATGATATTATGAATATTATCTATTATGTACATATATATGAATTTATTGAATATAACATAATTACCAGTGTATTACTAAATAATACAAATATTATTTTTGTACTACTAAACAAATATTATTTAATATATTTAAATATGATTTAGTGTGTATATAAATAATAGTGTTAGCTATATATAAATGCAGCCTCGACCCTGTGTCAGTTGTAGATACGGACAGTGTGTCCTAGTCGTGCTATTGTAGCGACTAATTTTGGACATTACTACATCCTATATAGGATTGCTGGACACTACTGCCGAGGCATCAGGAGCAGGGCTTTGGATTTCGCAGCTACCCGGGGCAGGCAAGTATACCTTGCTGGATTACTGTTTTAAATTTAAATGTCAAATATTTCAATTATACATGAACTGTGCGCATCCGAGATTGATTCGGGTGCAGTCGACATTGCGTCGATGAGTAGTGTACTTGACCTAGTCGCTAGTTGACTCACCCACTACTGCGAGGGTATTCTGATATTCTCCTAGACCATGGCACTATACACGTACCACGATGGTACATTCATATTGGGATGTGGGTCCGCATACCCGATTCGCTATCGGTACGTATGATGCACATCACGGACTAGCATGTATTCTAGAGTAACATAGTTAGTTGAGACTTGGCATCTAGATACGGCACACTCAAGTCGTATATTCGACTTGCGTATCTACATTGGGGAAGGACAACTGACAAACATATGGGATACCCCCACCGGACTCCGTGGTATCCAGAGGAACCATAGACCCGGTGACTCCCTATATTCAGACACCGTGCTCTACGGAGTGTTACGGACGTATGTATACATTGCAGACACCACGCCTTAGAGTGTGGACGTTATACTTATATACAGATACCTCATTCTTCAGAATGATGGACGTTACAGATACCACACTCTAGAGGACGTTGGACGTTATGCCTACACCTACTTATACGTTCCTAGGTTGTCCTTATATTGCATTCACTTAGATGGTTAGCACACCTCCTCTTTACTTTTATTTCAGTACTATATCTGGCATGCATATTGTATCTTGTTACGTCCCTCTGAGGACCTGGTTATCTTCCAGATCTGGACGAGGCCTTTTATCCCACAGTTTACGGGCCAGGTGTAGAGGCGAGGTTTTCTCTTGACGAGGAGCTGGAGGTACTTCCATCAGAGTACCCCTGATCAGATTTGGTAGGCCTTCCGCCTATGATTGGAGCTCCTTACCTAGTTAGATGTTGATCCAGTCTCTCCTTATCAGTACTTTCATTTCAGATATTCAGTACTTTATTTCAGACTATCAGTACATTGTAGTGGGTTTGTTCCCACCAGGCATATTTCAGTTGTACTATGTCAGTCGACTATGTCCTTATATTCCAGTCTTTCATTTCAGTATTACTTGTTATCTGTGGACGAGATTAGACATTTGCCTGTTGTTGTTATTAGACTTGTTAGATTTAGGACAGCGTAGCACGCTTCGTCAGGATCCATTAAATTGGGATATCCTCGGAGTCGTGTCAGCTGGCCAATGCCACGTGGCCTGGTTCCATAATATTTTGGGACTGGGGTGTGACAGAATCTTATCTCCGTTCCTGGGATCCATTACTCTGCAACCAAAAGATAAACTATAAGAACGCTCAGAGAAATCAACACAGGATGCAAATCAAGTAACAAATTTGAGTTCGATATAGAGTTCAAAAATGGTTCAAATAATGGATGAGATCCTATAACTTATCCTATCCTTAGGGCAGGCTTGTTCGGTCCCTAAGTTGAAACCGAACGATTTAGTCGTAGACCTGCATGGGCCACCACAAAAACTATGTCACGCTCCAGTCCCAAAATACCGAGGGACTAGACATGTGGCAATGGCCAGCAGCACACACCGATGGACAAACCCAATTTAATGGATCCAACAGGGCATACTTAAGCCGTAAAATCAAGTCTACGACAACATGGAACAACTAATCTCATCCACACAAGATATAAAATATGATCCACAGAATATAAGGAATGTAAATCATCAACCAGTCTCAACAAAGTGCTTCGGAGAATAACCCGATAATATCTGATACAATGGTTCAACAGACCAAAATATAAATGACTGAATAAAGTAAATACTGAGCATGAAACATAGATGCTCAGGAAAAGTCTTCAGCTAACACCTCATCCTCGGATGTCGGTACAGCTCCTGTATCAGCTCCTGCTGCGGTCCCGTATACCTCGGGATAGATCTCGTCTGCAAATCCTGGGGACATAATTCGGATCCAGGTCCTCAGGGGACATAACAAGGTACAGATAATACAAGCCAAATAAATAATGCAGTGCAAAAAATAAATGAAATAAATAGGATAAGTATGTAACCATCTATGTGAAATACAATATGAGAGCATCACGAGTACTCAGGCTGAGCCACTACAAGCTCTGTGTCGGGGAGCCGGTAGCGGTAATAACCGGTAATGTGTCTAACTCTGCTACGAGAGTCTACGACCTCACAATAGTAGTAGATATATATAAAATAGCCTGTAGCCTGTGTGTCTCTTCTCACCCAATGTAACCACGTATCTCATGACCATAACGTCTCATGTCCATATCAAGCGGGATCATAGCTAATGCAACAAGTCATAAAGTATCTATGAATATAGTATCTCTGTCAAGTCCTGTATCCTATACAGAATCACCATGAATATCTCAGGAAGATTCTGTCTTATGAATGGTGTCAAGTGTCCTGGGTCATAGTGTACTTGGTAAGACCAGTATGAGAATGTAAAGGGGTCACGAATATCCATCTCTAAATGACAATACACAATACCACGTACGGTGTTAGCACCCGACTAGTAATCGGACACTGAGCAAGTCATTCGGTCCTAGGTTAAGCATGCACAACAAATATAAATGAAGCAAGAAAAATATGTAACAATACTGCAGAGTTTGGCAAGGTACACTTGCCTGGGATTTGAATACCAACAGTCGTCCCTGTATCAATAGATCCTGTAGGTACTCCTCCAAAAGCTGTAATAAACATCACCAATAGTCTCAGAAGATATCAAATAGCTAGAAATGCCTGTCCTTAAGTCCAATTTGGACACAAGGGCAAAAATAATATTTTCGGGCCAAAGCGGGGTCCACATGTGGGCCACTTTGCACCGAAAAGCGTGTCAGGGTCAAAGGTCTCCAAATTTCTCAAAATCAGTGTCAACAAGTCAGGAACGATGATACGAACCCAACGGAACTTCCAGAATTGGATTCCGATGAGCCGATCACAAAATCGCCCGTCAAATGGAGCCTGTGGGGCCCACAATACGCAATTTTGTCAACGTTCTCAGAATCGAACCAAAATTGGGTCACATGACCAGCGTATTGCTACGAGTTCGATGGCACAAGTTTTGTCTCCATCTGACGCGTGTACACAAAGTTATAGCGTATTCCAGAATAGGCGGATACGGGGCGTTGTCGACGGACACGCGTTGATTCCGGTGTGCACGCACATCCAAATCAACTTCTGTGAAATCTCTCACGTCCGTATCAACATCGCGCACATTTCGGTAAAGATCGCGTACGACCAAGTCGTCCCGTTTGGCGGGGCGCACTCAGTTCCTGGGTGAAACAAGGCATGAGTTTTCCTATTTTTGGATCACGGTTTACGATCACCACAGGACGCGACGCACCGAGAGGGTTGCACGGGCATCGAGAGGGTTATACAGTCTACGCGTTACAACTGACGGAATCGAAAATAGAATTACGAGGAGAGAGAAAACGTTACCTGAACAGTGCTCCGTGAATCTGAATTTCACGTGTCCGGTCACTGTGTCAACCGTGTCCGGGTTCTGTGGGAACTGTGTCCGCGTTCGCTGCTAGGGCTGCGTCAACAGGCGGAGAGGCGCTCACGGGCGGCGGCGGAGAGGTCGACAGCGGCTCAGACGGCCGGAGCTAGGTCAGGGCAGCGGCTTAGGGCTGGTGAGGGTGGAGCGGTGATCGGGGACGGAGGAGTTCTGGACGGGGGTCGAGAGGTGCAGCGGGCCGGAGTCGTCGAAGGGGTGGCGGAGGTTCTAGGTCGGAGGAGAGGTCGTGGGGGTTCAAGGTCGGCGAGGGGATTTGTGGAGGCGGTGTCGATCGGGTGGTCGACGGCGGGGGTTGAACGGGAAAGGGTGTGCTCGGGGCGGTGGATCGCTAGAGGGTCGGCGTCGTCGGGTTCGAGCGGGAAGCGTCGGAGAGAGGAGAAAGACGGCTGCGACGGAGAGAATTATTAGGGTTGCAACGCTGGACACGAACGTCGAGAGGGGGGGTTTTATACGGCGCCGCCGGGGTGGAACAGTATTTCCGACCCGAATTGGTTTTAGGGTTTCGGAAACCGGGTTTCGGGTTTGGGTCGGGTTCGACTCAGATCCGACCCGACCCGACCCGTTATGCTGGGTTGGCTTGGTTCGGTTCAGTCAATGGTTTGGTTTAGTTCACTGCGGTTTGGTTTATTTCAGATAAACCGGGTTTAATTCAGGGTTTGTTTTGGTTTAATTCTACAATAGTTTTTAGGGCTTTAAAACTGTTTTTGGAGTCCAATAAATTCACAGAAAATTACCCTATGTCCGGTTTTTCATTTTACACCATAAAATATTATTTCCATAATATTTTAACATCAATTAACAGTACTTAAAAATCTTTTAATCATAATTACCTTAGTTCTTCATCCAGAAAAATACCGAAAATATGAGAAAATATTATATTAAAATATTCTGAAAATTAGGATATTTATACGCCATATGAGGCGTGGCATGATAAGCATCCCGATGTAAGTTTCTTACGTACTTTCGGTTGCATTGCTCATGTAAAGATGGTGCAGCCAAACTTGAAGAAACTTGACGATCGGAGCAAGCAAATGGTGTTTGTTGGCTACGAGGCGGGGTCCAAGGCTTACAGGGCCTACGATCCAGTCGGTCGTCGCTTGTATGTCACCTGCGACATCATCTTTGACGAGGCGGGGCAGTGGGACTGGACGCACACCGACATCGATGCCAGCCTCGTCGGGATCGGCGAGGCATTCACTGTTGAATTTCCCCACAAGCTCATTCCCGGCACGTTCATTTCGACCGGAAACGGAGGTCCATCGCCAGAGGCTGTGGACGCAGCCACACCCGCATCGACGCAAAAGCTGCCTCCACCCGAGCAGGCGGGAGCCGGTCACGCGTCCCCACCACCGGCAGTGACGCCCGCTCGCACAACCGCGACATCAGCCGCGACGATGCCAACAGTTTCGACGCCTGAGACGACGGGTACGGCTTCGATCCGATTCGTCTCACCGCCGTCAGGAGCGACGCCCGATCCACCAAACGAACAGCTGCGACGATACCGCTATCTGCAAGACATCTATGAAGTTGAGTCGGTGCACCACCACGACTCTGAGGACCTCCTCCTCGCAATGGATGACGAACCCTCTGTTTTTTCAGAAGCGGAGCAATACGAGTGCTGGCGCCAAGCGATGCTGGATGAACTCGCATCCATTGAGGAGAACGACACATGGCGGCTCGTGGACCTGCCCGCTGGTCACCGCCCCATTGGACTCAAATGGGTCTACAAGGCGAAGAAGGATGAGCACGGCGTCGTCATCAAGCACAAAGCCCGGCTCGTCGCGAAGGGGTACGTGCAGAGGCACGAGATCGACTACGATGAGGTTTTTGCGCCAGTAGCCAGACTTGAGTCTGTCAGGTTGTTACTGGCGTTTGCCGGTCTTGCAGGTTGGGTTGTCCATCACATGGATGTGAAAATGGCATTCTTGAACGGGGAGCTCGACGAAGAGGTCTACGTCACGCAGCCACCCGATTTTGCAGCCGTCGGCGAGGAGCAGAAAGTTTTTCGCCTACACAAGGCACTCTACGGCCTGAAGCAAGCGCCGAGGGCCTGGAACGCGAAGCTGGACAAGTGCATGTCCACACTCAGATTCAGCCGGAGTCCCTCGGAGCACGCCATCTACGTGCGTGGCCATGGCGAGGCAAGGCTGCTCGTGGGTGTCTACGTCGACGACCTCATCATCACGGGAAACAATGCGGGCGAGATCGACAAGTTCAAGCGCGAGATGAGCAGCTCATTTAAGATGAGCGATCTCGGCTTGCTTTCCTTCTACCTTGGCATCAATGTACAACAGAACGCAGACGGTATCACAATGAACCAGTCTGCGTACGCAGCCAAGATACTGGAGAAGAGTGGCATGGGCGACTGCAACCCTTGCCATGTACCTATGGATCCACGTTTGAAGCTCAGCAAGGATAGTGCTGCACCGCCGGCAGATGCCACGGAGTACCGTAGCATAGTAGGAAGCTTGCGGTATCTCGTGCACACCCGGCCGGACTTGTCATTCGCAGTCGGGTATGTGAGCCACTTCATGGAGAAGCCAACGACTAAGCACCTAGCGACGGTCAAACACATACTCCGGTACGTTGCTGGTACACGGGGTTACGGCTGCCGCTACGAACGAGGAACAGAAGAGCCCCGGCTGGTCGGCTACTGCGACAGCGACATAGCCGGGGATGTTGACGACCGCAAGAGCACAACAGACGTACTATTCTTCCTCGGCAATAGTCATCCTGCGAAGCAATCACAGAAGCAGAAGGTAGTGGCACTGTCATCCTGCGAAGCCGAGTATGTCGCAGCAACCACTGCCGCCTGCCAAGGCATCTGGCTCGTACGGCTGCAGGCGGACATGAAGGGCGACGATATCAGATGTGTAAAACTGCGCATCGACAACAAGTCAGCAATCTCCCTCAGCAAAAATTCAGTGTTTCATGATCGCAGCAAACACATCCAGATGAGGTACCACTTCATTCGTGACTGCATCAAGGACGGGACAGCTGAGGTAGAGTATGTCCGAACAGATGAGCAGCTCGCCGACATACTGACCAAGGCCCTGGGCCGGGTCAGGTTCCAGGAGCTTCGCTCCAAGATCGGGATGATCGTCATCAAGTAATCGCAAAAGTTTAGGGAGCGATTATTGGTTAAAACTTTGTGCTCATCACAGACCAAGTCATGTGGAGCAACTTTGAACTTGTGTTGTTAGTAGTCCTATTCTCATGGGGAAACTCTTGGCTTTCCATGCTTGTAGGCATTGTAGTTATGCTTTAGTATGCTTATAAAAGCAAATGCATAAATGTAGAAACTTAACACCAAGCTAATAAACTCCTCTCTCCCTTTGTGTGCTACTTCATCTTCCCGGCACGTTCTTTTACGTAGTTTGCAGCACAGAGACTGTCAATAGGAACCAGAAATAAGGTGATCATGCAGCAATAAGCATTGTCCTAAAACAAATTTACCTTTCCCCACTCGGAACCGATGCCACTGCATCTCATCTTCAAGTGTATCATTTTTGTTCCCAACTCTGTTTCGACCTCTTTTCGCAGATAAGCTTCGTCAAGACCCAAAGATTCAAGATTAAGTCATGAAGCATTTATATGAAGATTTCATGGCATCTTCTAGATACTCTGGCAAACGTGCAACATTCTGCAAAATACAGGAGATCACAAAGGTTCATCAAACAGTATATCAGCAAGCATGTAATTTGACTTCTATAGCTCTTTAATAGAACGGCACGATGAACAGTAATGAACTGGACAGACCTCACAACCAGTTACTCCTCTGAGATCATCAAGTACCATCCTAAGTGATATATTCGCCAAGGCCTCCTGGCCAGCCTTATCATCAGTAGACTTGGATAATGCCTTCTCTGTGTCGCTGACCAATGAATCCGGAATTTCATCCCAAGCTCATAGCCGTTAAATCCTTGAATGCAGATTCAATGTCAGGATCTGTTATATGAGGCAATTGACTTGTGTTTGCGCCAAATGTTCGCCTTTAACTCAGGATTAGAGGAAGACTGTCGAAAAGATAGGGAGAAGAATTTCAGGTGAAATACAAACGAATGAGATTCAAATCCCATAGCGAGTGAAGAAGTTGGCTACCTTGTACCAACTTAGACCCCGAATTTAGGCCCAAATACATAGAACCAAATCCCAAGTAAACATAAATGTGGTGATTGGAAGGGAGACTCACAGCATGATCTCCTATCAGGTTGAGACCTAACCCCTGAACTCAACATAAGTGCACCGTTCACTTAATTGCAAATGTAATGATAACCGAAGGGAACGAAGTTCTCTGTAACATGTACATTACTCAGAGAATACTTTCATATTTGTTGTAAATGAGCTAGATAAGAATAATGGTTTGGCATTGTTCTTCTAGGTTAGGACCACTTCAAGTAAATCCGTGATCTGTTCCAGAAACATTTCACACCGGTCGCAGCAAGCATACAAGTTTCGTAATGTACAGAAATCTAATGTGAAGAATGAAGAAGGTTCCCACTGCTACTTCTTTTCTAGGGCAAACATATAACATGAACTCCTCTTTTGCTACAGAGACAAGTGGCTCATAACAGTTGGTTGCATGCAGTTCGTATTTGATAGTAGTCCAAACATTATAACTTGACCTGGAGGAACCTAATCACAAAGAAACATGAAAATGCTGGAAAGAACTAGATCACTCAACTAAGAACACAACAATATTCTTTACCTCGAAAATCAAGATGCTTACTCAGCGGTGATGTAAAGAATGAGAACATAAAACAAATGGATCACATATTAGGAAAAAGGTACCAATACAATATAGGGGAAGAGTCAATGTAAATTGTGCTTAGCAACAATCAAATATTTGACATAATTTCAGCCAGAGGTGGCAGAAATGGGTGCAAGGCTTAATTAACACTAGCATCCTGGAGAAGAGGATCCAAGATATGTGTAGAGGATGAAGAAAAGTTGTTTCATAGCCCTAGTTTTTCATTAAAGGATAGGAGTATGGTATATATACAAACTATATATAGGAAGGCTGTAGAAGCAGCAGGGAGGAGAAAAGGGAGAATGGATAACAAAAGGGAAAGCGAAAGAGAAAAAACTTAAAACATAGCTTGAAGAAGGGCTCTGATACAAAAGGGTTCAATAGCCCCATAGTTTTATTTAAAGGATAGGAGAACATATACACACAATACATAAAGAAACTCTAAGCCAGTAAGAAAAGCCCAGCGTGGACTAGACCACCCACTTGAGCCAATCACTAACTCTAACAATATTGAAACGTCAGGCTCTACATAATATATAATAAATGGAAGCAACACTATCCGCATTGTGAACCTTGCAATACGTGCATTAGTAGTAGGATATCCATGGTCAGCAAATCTCTCTCTCTCTCTCTCTCTCTCTCTCTCTCTCTCTAACAGCAGGTTGGAATGGTGCAAATCATAACTTCATATCAGATTTTTGTTCATGTCTTGCATCAAAGTCGGAGAAAAACAAGTGCCTAGGTACTTACTATTAAAGACAATCTAATGTTGATCTCAAGTCATTGAAACAAATAGCCTTCTCCAATCCCATGCAAACATGTTAACGTCAGGCAAAGAAACAGTTTACAAAGACATAATTCTCTAATTAGAACTTGCACGAGTACAATGTTTCGACTTGGCAGCCAAACAAAGGACCAAATTGGAGATGAGATGATAAATTAATGTAAATGAGTTTTTAGTAAACATATGGAATATTTAAATTTTTGTTGATTTTAAATATGTTGAATTTAAATACAAAATTGATTAGCCGAGCCAAGTCAAACCGAACCAAGTCAATCAGTTTCAAATTGAACTGACCAGCTGGTTGGTTTGATTCGGCTGTCATTATTTTACAACCGAATAATTTTGATTTGTTTTCGATTGTGACCAAATAGATCGACTACCGAACGATGCAGAGCCCTACATGCAAGAAATGCCTTATTGCGGTCGTGTCGGGTCGGGTTTGAATCCGACAAGTGGCGGCCCTCAACTCAAATCAGCTCTTAAAAAAAAGACTAATAGAGCATCATTAGTAAGGCCCATCCTAATTTCTAGATTCTATATTCAGAATGTAGGAACTCAATTTGTAGAATAGTAAGACTCATCATAAGTTTCAATTTCTAAATTCTCAGGTCCAACCCACCCACATGAGCTATAGGTTGGACCTAAAAAATTTTAAATTCAGAATGTAGAAAATTATTTTGTAGAATAGTAAGTCCCAATTTGGAGCCCAATTATACAATTTCATTATTTTTTCCACATTAATTTTTGATCACACAATCTTTTGGACCAAAGGTCATTTTATCATTATCTACTATTCTCATACAAATCCAACCCATTCTACATATATTTTTTTAAATTTTGGACCTCAAGATAAAATTTTGAGCACCATCTCCTAAAGATGACTCTTAGGTGACGTTTGGTTCAAGTTTTTGAGGCTTGAAAATGTGTTTTAGATTCCTTATCCTTGTTTGGTATGTGTAGGATTGAGAATTATGGAGGAATAAGAGGGACTTCATATTTCCATGGTTGTGGAAAAGTAATTCCTAATGCCCCCATTGAAAATAGTTTACTTTCCTAGAAATATTGCTTGAATATTTTGTTTGGACAATAATACCTTCACTTTACTTTCAAAATTTTAACTTCTATCCCAAACATGTAAATTAAGATAATAGAAGCATAAAACGGTATCTATAAAAAATTAAATATTTTTTTTCAATGGCTATTTAATTTTACCCCATGTTAGATTAGATATATTGATTTACCCCCCTGTTAGATCAAAAGTTGAGAATACCCCCATGAAAGTGTCGTTAAATTTTTTGAAAGTGTCGTTAAAAGTTTTGAAAGTGTCATTTTTTTATATTTTCAAGGACTTGTGATAACACTACGACGCAGTGTCGCGTTACGACTTACAGCAGAGGTTTAACAACCTCAAGCAGATGAGTAGGACAGTCGATGGCTACGCGACAGAGTTTTGCAGGCTCAGTCGGTTTGCTCCCACCTTGGCGGCGACCGAGTTGGACCGAGCGAGGAGGTTCCAGCAGGGACTTTATCTGGAGAATATACTGGCAGTGGAGCAGCATGAGTTCCAGACTTTTGACGCTGTGATGAGAGCGGCGAGGAGGCACGAGTACACCTCCCAGAGGATAGTCGACAGAGTTGGGGGCCAGAAGAGGCCTCATATTCAGAGGGAATCTTCTATACAGTCTTCAGCACTAGTACCGGCAATTCGAGCTTTATCAATCGGGTCACCGAGGAGGATAATTGCCACGCCCCAGTCCCAAAATACGTGGGACTAGAAATACGTAAGCATGTCATTCGTATGTTTATGACTCTCCAATATATTAAAAAAATTATAATACACACGTACGTTGTATATGAATAAATAATTCATAAGTGGTATATATATATTGTCAACACAAGTCACAGGCATCTATATCTCATCCACAAACACAAATAAAGAATATCAAATTAAATAACTGAAGAAGTCTCAAGTACGAAGTATTAAAAAAATTATAGTCGGGTGGAGACAAATCCACTACCAATCGACTAAATCAACTAAATGATAGAGAAGGTCAGAACTCCAATATAAAATAAAATGTCTACTAAGAAAAGAAACAACAACTAAAGATCCATCATCAATAAAGTAATCATGGATACTCAGAGGGTAAGACCTCCTCAACAGATAATGATGCGTCAGGTCCCAGACCATGCTCATGCGGATAATTCTTCTCCTCTATACCTAGAAAGGGACCAGGTCCTCAGAGAGACGTAACATGATACATAGAAGCAAGCTATATAAACTGCAGTAAATAGTTAAATATGTAAAGGGTTTTCTAACCACCTAAAGTGCAAATTGGAGGACAACTTTCGTACGCATAGGTGGGATTTAGGCTCATATACATATAATAGCAGGGTATCTAGTAATAACAAGGTATCTCATAAACATACATCATCACACCAAGTTCCATCCGGAGACTTGGCTCACCGATTTGGCTTCCCATACGCATAGTCATTATCCTCTCCCTTATCTCCATGCTCCTATACATGTCCCATCCATAACACAATCCAGCTACTACGTTGAGACAGAGTACAAGTATCGACGTTGTAACTTTGGTTCATAGCCTATCGCAGCACAATAGCCCAACCCTACAACCAAACATGGAAAATGATTGGACCACCATACCACGATAGTCCATGTTCCTGGACTACTAATAACTGTAAGTCTTCTAACATGCATCGCTATTAGCAGTTATATCATATCCGTCGCACGTCCCATACGTACCAGTAGCCAGCCGAATACGCAAGTCCGTGTCCTACATGAGACTCACAACTCGTGTGAGAAATGTATCATGTCCAAATAAAACATAAAGATGTCTCAAAATTATGGGGTAGTCTCTTAACTCTAGGTCAACATGCATAGTAAAAATAAAGACAAATAATGACACATACCGCCGTCGCACCCAAGTTTCCTTGGACGTACAATTTATATATAAAAATAATTTATGCAATAATAAAATAAAATGCTAAAATAAAAAAACAAACTAACGGTAGATATAGCAAGGTATCTTGTCTGGTATCCGACCAAAGTTTAGACATTGTTCTGGCTGCAAACACTTCAAGTCAACTGTAGCACAAAGAGAGAAAGATGTACGAACATCTCTTAATACTGAAATAAATATCACCAACATTTCCTGAATAAGCGAGATAGTCAAAAAACTCTACCCTTTCGTCCAATTTGAACACAGGGGCAAAACAATAATTTTAGACCAAAACAGGATCCACATGTGGGCCAATTTGCACTGAAATGCATGTCAAGGGTAAAGGTCTCTAAATAAAAATGATTATAGGTCAAACAAATTCTAAACGATGATACAAACTCAATGGTATATCAAGTTTTGGATTTCGGTGAGCCGATCACAAAATCGCTCGTCAAATCGAATCGTGGGGCCTATAAAACAGCATTCCGTCGACTGACTCAGAATCGAGCGAAACACAGGTCACAAGACAAGTCAAACGCTGCGAGTCCAATGACAAAAGTTTTGTGGTGATCGGACGAGCGCACACAAAATAGGGTGGTTATTTGCAAAAACTATGATAAGAAAATTTTTTACGGATACGGGTTAATTTTGGCACGCACACACGTCTGAATCAACTTCCGCGAAAGCTCACACGTTCGGATATACTATACGCCAATTTTTGTATAATTTATACGAGATATGGTGGTCCCGTTAGATTTTAGTATTTTAAAATTAAATTTTGGGTCATTTTGAAAGTAGAATAATTTAATCCATATTGCAAACTAATAAAAAAATAAAAGAACAGAATTAATCTTGGTCATGTTGTGAAAAATTCTTTTCAATTATATTTTGAAAATAGTTAACGAGTTGGTAGAAAATTAGACATGAACAGGAGTGGTTGTTTTGAATTTCTGTACTATTTTTGAACAGATTTTTGGCCAAATTTTGGTCAATTTTTTGATCAAACTGGGGCACCAAAATTTGTTCTACTTGAAGAAATTCCTAGGAGGTTATGTTGTGAGCGTGTACGGATAAACCGCTCATAAAAAGATTAAAAGATGAGGGAGATACGTACCCGCGAAGATGGGCTCGTAGAAGACTGCTGATGCACTTCTGGCGCAGGCGTGCGCGGGCTGCGGCGGCGTACGGCCGACGGTATGCGGCGGCACGAGGAGGCGCTGGGGTCGGGGACAGCGCAGGAAGGAGGGGAGGAGAACTAGGGTTAGGGCTTAGGTTTCGGCTGATAATATATATATATATATATATATATATATATATATATATATATATATATATATATATATATAATCGAAGGGGCGAAGTATGGTTTCTGTGCTGGTTAGGGGGCTCTATTCGGTTTTGTTTAGGAATAAGATTAGGGATTTGGGTAGTTATGATTAGTATTAGGATTATTGGTTTAGGAGTTAGTTATTAGGATTTATAATTAATTCTTATCTTTTATTTAAAACTATTATTATTATCCATATATATATTTATATATACATATATCAATTAGAGTACAAAAATTCTAGAAAAAATATATATTTATATTTTAACAAGAGATAAATAGTAGTAAAAATAGTTTTGAAGAAATAATTTCAAATAAGTATTTTCTATATTTAAATAAATCAAGACAATGAGAATAATTATTTTATAATTAACTATGAAAATACTCTAAGAAAATTCAACATTTAAAATAATCTATAATAAATATAATAATATAAAATACACACAAAATATCTATTTTGGCTGAGGGGGTTTATAGCTAATTTGGTTCACCAGACTTCTCAGACTCGTCCCCAGCAGCAGAGGCAGTCATCTTCAACCGGGTGTTCCTACTGTAGAAAGCCAGGACACGTCTTCGTAGAGTACCATAGGGCACAGGATTTGTTTCTAGCATGTGGTGGAGCAGGACACATGATTAGCACTTATCCCGGAGGGCTTCAGCTGGATCATCATCAGTCCAGTCAGCAGCTCCGCAGTCCAGGGCACCAGCTTCGGTACAACAGCAGCAGGCCCCGAGGCCTTTACCGACGTAGTCCCAAAAATTTCAGCATCAGAGGCCACAGAAGTATGCTCAGACCTAGGCTCAGGTCAGGCAGAGAGGATAGCAGCAGAGGGGACCAGCGCCCAGAGGGCAAGGACATAATTTCAGAATATCTTATGAGGAGGCAATAGCGGCTGGAGAAGTGGTTGCATATACCATTCTCTTAAATTCGTGTTCAGCTTCAGTATTATTTGATTCTGGCGCATCGCACTCGTTTATATCTGCATGATTTACGACACGAGTTAGCTTGGAGTCCGAGTCCTTACCTGTATGGTTGAATATACTTATTGGTAATGGTCTTGTGGGAGTAGATAGAGTTTATGCCTTGGTCCAGTCATAGTATGCGGTAGAGAGTTCCCCACTAGACTGATAGAGATTCCTATCGGCGACTACGATTTAGTTCTAGGAATAGATTGGTTGAGTACGCGACACGCGATGATAGATTGCCGTGCCGGCAAGGTTATCTTTCGTGTCCCTGGCGAGGAGGATTTCTCATTTTCGCGAGGCAAGGTGGAGTCTTCGTCAGTTATCCTAAGGATAGCAGTAGACGAGGAGGTACAGTTTCTCAGAGTTGTCTACGAGTTCCCGAACGTATTTCCTGATGAGCTTCCAAACATACCGTCAGTTCAAGACATGGAGTTCTACATCGATTTGATTCCAGGGGCGAAGCTAATTTCAGAGAGAGTCTACAAGATGTCACCATCAAAGTTGGAGATTCTGTACCAGATGATAGAGGAGTTGAGGACCAAGGGATTCATTCATGCCAATGGCTCACCTTGTGGAGCCTCCTTACTTCTTGTTAAAAAGAATGATGGTTCATCGTGTTTGTGTGTTGATTATCGCACCCTAAATACGATGACCATTAAGAACAAGTATCTCTTGTCTAGGATAGATGACTTGTTTGATCAACTTAGCGGCGCATCTATGTTTTCTAAGATCAATTTACGGTCTGAGTATAATCAGCTCAGAGTCAGAGAGCAGGATATACCCAAGATGACATTCAAATCTAGATATGGCCATTGAGAGTTTTTTGTTATGCCATTCGGAGCGACCAATGCCCCAGCGATATTTATGGATCTAATTAATCGCATATTTATGCCTCACCTAGACCAGTTTGTGATAGTGTTTGTTGATGATATATTGGTCTACAGTCGAACTGAGGCAGAGCATGAGAGGCATCTTCGCATAGTACTTCAGACTCTTCGGGAGCATCAACTATATGCGAGGTTCGACAAGAGCAATTTTTGGTTGGATCGTATTTCATTCTTGGGTCATATTATTTTTGACGGAGGCGTAGAGGTGGATCCCAAGAAGGTGGAGGCTATCGAGAGTTTGCCAGTACCTAGTACAATCTCAGAGATACATAACTTTTTAGGATTAGCAGGTTGCTATAGGCAGTTTATGGCAGACTTTGCTAGGATTTTTGCACCCTTGACACGGCTGACGTGTAAGAACGCGCACTTCGAGTGGTCAGATGCTTGTCAAGTTTTTTTTGAGAAGCTAAAGCAGATTTTAATTTTGGCTTCTATTCTGACCCTTCCTGTTAGATCAGGTGGGTTCAAGGTTTACTGTGATGCACCAGGCATTGGACTAGGGTGTGTCCTTATGCAACATGGTAGGGTTATAGCTTATGCGTTCGACAGCTTCAAGAACATAAAAAAAATTATCCGACCAATGATTTGGAGTTAGTCACAGTTGTGTTTTCACTCAAGCTCTGGAGGCAGTATTTGTATGGTGAGCGGGTGAAGATCTTCACCGATCACAAGAGCTTGATATATGTGTTCACACAGAAGGACCTCAATATGTGGCAGAGGAGATGGCTCGAGTTATTGATGGACTACGATCTTGACCTTCATTATCATCCAGGGAAGGCCAATATCGTAGCAGACGCTTTGAGCAGGAGAGTAGGAGCTTACTTCTTGACGGAGTAGCGACACATCCTGGAGGATCTTCGGGAGATAAGCATCGAGGTGGTGTTACCCGGTGATACAAGCTTGATGGCAGGATTGCATGTGTATTCTACCATAGTAGAGAGCATCAGGGCAGCACAGTCAGGAGATGCCAATCTACAGCGACTTAGAATAAAGTGTGAGGCATGACGCCAAACAGAGTTGAGCGTTCACAAGGATGGGACTTTCGGGTTCGGGAGTCTACTTTGTGTGTCGAGTGGAGATATCCGACACGAGATTATTTCAGAGGCCCACATTTCCCAATATTTAGTTTATCTTGGATGGAGGAAGATGTATCATGATATTCGATAGCACTTCTGGTGGAATAGGATAACGAGAAAGATAGCACGGTTTGTCTCTCGGTGTTTAGTCTGTCAGCAAGTTAAGGCTGAGCATCAGAGATCGACTTTATTAGTTTAGCCTTTATCGATCCCGAGTGGAGGTGAGAGCACATTACTATAGAATTTATGACCGGTCTACCTAGATCCTCTACTGGTACAGATTCTATTTGGGTGATAGTAGATTGACTCACGAAGGTTGCTCACTTCTTACCATTCAGAGTTGGATAGTCTACGGAGCAGCGAGCAGAGATGTACATGAGGTAGGTTGTCACGCCCCAGTCCTAAAATATTGAGGGACTAGCCACGTTGCAATAGCCAGTAGCACAACTCCAAATAAATAGTGTCTAGGGGAACAACCCGACAAAATAAGAAAAGAGAATAACATCAACATATATCCATAAGTCAAGTCCAGATATAAAATAGCAATAAATATAGATGACTAAGTAAGTAACTGAATACTCAGGAGAAATTCTCTGACAAAACTCTTCCTTTGGTGCCAGTACTGCTCCAGCATCAGCTCTTGTCCCGTATATCTCGGGGTAATCCTCCTCTGCTGTACCTGGGGACATAATCCAGATTCAGGTCCTCAGGGGACATAGTAAGGTACAAAAAATACTCAAGCCAAATAAAATACAGTAAATATAAAACATATCCTCAGGGCAAGCTATATAACCAGCTAAGTAAAATACAAATAAGAGCATCACTAGTACTCAGGTTGAGACCACTACAAGCTCTGTGTCGGGGAGCCAATAGCAGCAAGTAATATTACGTAATGTGCCAAGCTCTGATACAGAGACTAAATCATCTCCATTATTATAGTATATATATATATATATATATATATATATATATATATATATATATATATATATAATCAGCTTATAGCCTGTGTGTCTCTCCCCACATAATGTAACCTCATGTCTAATGTCCATGATGTCTCATATCCATAACACGCAAGATCGTGACCTCTAGCTAGTACAATGAGTCATAATGATATCTTTATATATTCAAGTCTCCTATCACGAATCATGTAAGCCTATACAGAATCACCATGAATAACTCAAGAAGATTTTATCACATGAAATAGTGTCAAGTGTCCTACGGTATGACATACTTGGTAAAGCAAGCACGTAAAAATAGGATCATGAATCAACTATCTAAATGACGTTACACGACTCCGCGTACGGCGTCGACACCCGAATCTTGTTCGGACGCTAAACAACGTCTCACGGTCCTAGGTTGAATAGGTACATCACAAGATTATATATATAGAAAGAACAAAAAAAATAATATAACAGGATATCTGTAGGTTTGGCAAGGTATACTTGCCTGGGTTTTAAACTCCGTCAAGTGCTCCTGTAATAGTAGAATCTGCAAGTACACCTCCGGATGCTGAAATAAATATTACCATTGCTCTCAGAATACTTAAAATAGCTAGGATTGACTACCCATAAGTCCAATTTGAACACAGGGACAGAATTGACGGTTTTGGGTCAAAGCGGGGGTCCACATGTGGCCCACTTCGCACCGAAAAATATGTCAGAGATAAAGTTCTCCAAATTTATCAAACTTAGTGTCTAAGAGTCTAGAACGATGGCATGAACCCAATAAAATATCCAAAACTGGATTTTGATGAGCCAATCACGAAATCACCCGTCAAGTAGAACCGTGGGACCCGCAAAATGGTGTTTCGTCAACGTTCTCAGAATCAAACCAAACTTGGGTCACAGGACTAGCATAATATTAAGAATCTTATGGCATAAGTTTCGTTCTAAAATGACAAGCACACACGAAGTTATGATAAATGTCAAAATATGCCAATACGGTATTTTTTGACGGATACGTGTTAATTTTGGTGTGCACGCACATCCAAATCAAGTTTTACAAAATTTTACACATCTGTATTGACAATATGTGCCTTTCGGTATAATTCGCACACAATAAAGTTGCCTCATTTAGAAGAACGCACCATGTTTCAAAAAAAATTGGGTTTAGAAAATCATGTTTTTGACATATTTCAACAGCAAATAAATCACAGCATACATCAAAATAAAAAAAAGTGTTTAAAGGGATTAAAACTAGGTTATGTTATCTAATTTACTGTTCAAATAGAATTTTAACATCACGTACCATTATGAAGATAACGAGACTCAAACACGTGCACCTGGGACAATTTTTGTTCTCACAAATCGATCATTTTTTCTATTTTGTGTCACAATTTACGATCGACACAGGATACGATAAGCTAAACTAATTACACAAAATTTAAGGGGGTCATGTGATCTTCACATAGGATTCGATGGATCACTATTTGGATTAATGTGCAGGGAGATACAGGGGTGGAAAGAAGGGTACCTCGAAGCTCGCTGCTGCTCGAGATTCTGGGCGGCTGCTCTCGGTGGCGTGCGGCAGTCAGCGACGGTCGACGGAAGTCAGCAGTGGGTCTGGAATGGTGGAAGAGAGCTGGTGGTTGTGGTCTGCTATGATGGGATATATATAGGATGAAGGGGGGAAGGTTTCAGGGAGAGGAAGAGAGGGGGTTCGGCGATTACAGGGAGGGGAAATGATTAGTCGGGGCGGGGGTTATTCGGTTACTGTAACAGTAGGTTGGGTAGGGGTTACTGTACTGAAGGGGTGTTACGAGTATGGGTGTGAATCGGGTTTGGGTAGTCGGGTTTAGGATTCGGGTTTGGGTTAGTTTGGTTTGGGTTAGTTTAATAATTAATAATTATCTTTATATATATATATATATATATATATATATATATATATATATATAGCCATTTAAAAATAGGTTGTTACCCCAAATAATTCCCAAAAAAATTATACAATACTCTAATATTAGTTATACACCCAAAACTATATTTTATGTGCAATAATAATAATTAATTAAATACACATAAATATTAATCCATGAATATATATATTTATTCTAATTAGCTAAAATTATTAAAAAAATCTTCCTTAACCTCAATAATTACCAATAATAAAATAAAATTTTAATTCTAAAAATTAGGGTATTTATAATATACCCAACTTAAAAGAATTGTGTCCTCGCAATTAAGAAAATAAAATATAACCGGTCAGGAAATGTTTGCTCCAGAAGAAATGACGCAGTTGTAAGACATGTTTGTTGAAGCACAACACAACGGATAAGGGACCATGAACAAGAAAAAAATTGAGAGGAAGCGTGAGGGTTTTGTTCAAGCAGAACACGTAGGAAAGAAATAAAAACTTTTTCCTAGAAAATGAGAGATAAGTAACTCAAGAGTAAAGGAGTCTAATTAGAGCGAAGATCAAATACAGCTTCTGAAAACTTGGGTACCACTTACATATTACTACTCTAGACCAACAAGTTCATGCTAGGTATAGGCTAGGGAATGTAACTAGCAGGCACATGCTAAAGTATTACTAAGAATATTTGTTACTATAGCTAGCTATGATAAAACTAAATCTTACTCATATTCGTTACTTCTAGAGTCCGTGCCTCATCTACTGTCATCGCAAAAGCCTGTCCACGTCCCTGTGGTGGTGCCCTCTGCTATTGTTGGGCCTGCTGGAAGAGTGTTGTCTGTGATGCTAAAGGTGGCCTCGGCTAATATCCTCCTAGAGCTGGTGGAATGACTCCTCCAACTCTCGTCTAGGGTGCTCCCAGTGCTAGATAACCTATCCTAGGTGGCTGCTGGACTGGTCTCAGTACTGGTAAAACTTTTTAGTTTATCATCGGTTCTTTCTCTCAACACTCAGGGAAATCCTTGGCTGAATGTTGGCTGGATCTGCAAACCAAGCATAATCCTAACTTGCGTCTGCACTCGCTCTCAATATAGTTTACCTTGCCACAGTAATGACAAGTAGAGAGTCCTGGTGCTGGTGTTGGTACCGGTAAGGCTGGTCGATGAATCATCAGTGCTCCTCTCCTCTATTCCATACAGTCCCGTACCGAGTGTTGTCCTGATCTATAAATCAAGCATAGTCCCAACTTGCGTCTGCACTCGCTCGCGTGATGGCCTCGTTTGCCATAATATTGATATGTAGGCAGTGCCTGCAGAGCTGCTCTGGGTGGCTGGTGCATGTGAGATCTTTTTGTAGCTTCTTCCTGTGGTGCTCTGGCTAGTGCTGATGTGAACAGCCATTTCTGGCTGGACTCTCTCCTGGTGATGTGCTCCATGAATCGGGCTGCAGCAAGAACATCCGTGAATGAAGTAGGTGCAACTACGCCAATCAATCTTTGTAACTCAAAGCTCAGTCCATCAAAGAATTTCTCCGCCTTCTCTTGTTTTGTCGAAAATAGTGTAGGGTCGACCAGTTGAATCAAGCATGATGCAAGTCAAAAAATAAATTCAAATCCGATATAGAGGTTAAGAATGTGTCAACATGTGGATAAGATCCTATAAATTATTCTATCCTAATTTGTAGGCTTGTTCGGTTCCATAGTTTAAACCAAAGGAATATAGTCGTAGACCTGTATGATCCACCAAAAAAACTATGTCACACCTCAATCCTAAAATACCGAGGGACTAGCCACATGATAATGGCCAGAAGCACAACTCCAAGTAAATAGTGTCTCGAGAAATAACCCGACAAAATAAGAAAAGAGAATAACATCAATACATATATCCATAAGTCAAGTCCAGATATAAAATAACAATAAATATAGATAAATGAGTAAGTAACTGAATACTCAGGAAAAATTCTCTGACACAACCTCGTCCTCTGGTGCCAGTACTGCTACAGTGTCAGCTCATGTCCCAAAATATACGGGACCAGGCCACGTGGCAATAGCCAGCTGACACATCTCCGAGGATATCCTAATTTAATGGATCCACGAAGAGTGCTACGCTGTCCTACAATACTAACATGTCCAATATCAGTCAATAACAGGTAATCTAATCTCATCCACAATATAAAATAGCAAGAAGTACTAAATAAACTGCTGGAAGATAAACACCAGTCTCAAGATATCATAGTACAACCAATAATGTCTGGTGGGAACATATCCACTACTATGACAGAATAAAAGTACTGAAATAATAAGTAAAAGAGTAATGATTAGGGCATCGGCTGACTAGTTAACGATGCTCCCAATCCTAGACAGAAGGCCTACCAAGTGATCACGGAAACTCTGACGGTAACACCTATAGCTCCTCTGCGGTAGCGAATCTTTTCTCCTGTCCTAGGTCGTATACTGTGGGGTAGTAAGCCTCGTCCAAATCTGAAAAGGTACCAGGTCCTCAGAGGGACGTAACAAGATACATAAAAATATGCCATATATAAATATTGAATAAAATAAATACAATAAAGGGTGTGCTAACCATCTAAGTGAATGCAATATGAGGACAACTGTGAGTATATGGGAAGGTGTGGGCTAGACATATGCTGACGTAATTTACCGATCATGACAACCGGCTAGTATATGCCACACATGCCCCCTATAACACGGGCATAGTAATACAGTAACGTCCAACATTCTATAGAGTATGGTATCTGTAATATCACCAAGTAACGTCCATCACTCTACAGAATATGGTATCAATAATATATATATACGTCCGTATCACTCTATCGAGTGCGGTATCAGTGTAAAGGAGTGGGGTGTCCCATATGCCTACTAGTCGTCCTCCCCGCCCAATATAGATATACAAGTCAAATAATCGACGCACATACCCCCTTATCTAAATGCCAAGTCTCTACACTGAAATACTCCTGAATTACTTACTAACCATGATGCATATCACATGCGCCGATAGCTAGTCGAGCACGTGAACCCGCATCCCAACATGAAATTATCACAACGAACGTGTAGAAGTGTCAGGTCTCGGAAGATATCAGAGTATCCTCCAATAGGGTAAGTCACTGTGAACTAGGTCAAGTATACTAATCATCGACGTATCCGTCGACAGCACCCGAGTCAATCTCGGACGCGCACAGCTGTATAGAATAAAGAAACAATGATACAATACAACATATGCATAATTTAAATTAGACAGTAAATATGGCAAGGTATCTTGCCTGAGTCTTCAAGATGTGAATGCCAAAAGCCTGCTCTCGTAGCATCTTCTGGCTGATCCAAAGACCCTAGACATACAATATAACACAATAATACAGACATCAGACACTACGCATTAACTACATACGACTAAGATGCTATACTTGAATACTGTCGTGAGTTCACTGTTGCTTGAATACAACATCACGTGTGCACATAGCTAGGGTATACACGTGTTCTGTCTTCGGTTAACATGTGTCTCGAGGTAATAATTTATCTAGTTACGGGTTAACCATGATTTCTATTCTGTGCGAACACATGTCTCTATTTTCCATGTTCAAACATACTAGGTTTATATCCAGGTGTTTCAAGTGAATTACTTGTCCCTGATAACTGGTCATTAATTTAGAATAAATAATTATTTATTAATATCTAATTAAATCAACTTCCATGCATACAATACTAACTAGGTTAAATGCTATTAATATGTGATCATATGCGACACGACGATACGAAGGAGAAGTGATAGGATACAAGAGAGAAAGGTTCAGCGAACGAGTACCTGATTGACCGAGCGAGGGGGTCCGCTTGCTGGTCGATCGTCTTCTCCGGCATAGGGTGAACTCTGGTTGACGGGTGGACGGAATCGGCCTGCTAGCGTACAGTATTACGATGGCTGCAGCCACGGATGCAGCAGCCTGTCTCGGCGGCAGCGGGCTGAGACGACGTCGGGCGCGACAGTCAAGTCGTGGGGTGGTCGGGGTCGACCTCTCGGGGTGGTTGATGATGCCAGAGATGGATGGGAGGCAGTAGTTTTATGAGTCGGGGAGGGAAAGGAAGCTCGGGTTGCTGGGTTGAAGGGATGGTGATGATGGCTGGATCGATGGGGTGGTCAGGAGGCGTGCGACGGCCTGGAGGGGTGGTTGGTGGTGGTCAGGTGAGGGCTGAGCGAGGATGGTGGTGACTTGCGACAGGGTATTGGGAAGTCGGGGAGGGGGAAAGGGTGCTCGGGTTGCCGGGG